>VXBU01012437.1:0-88452 GCA_013400315.1 Bombycilla garrulus | reverse complement strand
TCCTTCATTCTTCCTTCCTACTTTGGATTCTTTCCTGTCTTTTCCTTGACATCAGGTCTCAAGCCCTGTCTCTTCATCTCCTTCAAGCTGCTCCCCTTTCAGTTGAGTGGGATGCATGCCTTAAAAAGGTCTATCTGGGCAAGAAGCAGTTAAAACTTCATTTTCTGGGACTTCAGCCAGTAAACTCGGCTCTTCTGATAAGATATCCTTGGAGCCGCGGCTGGGAGAAACAGGAGATTCTCCATGCTGGGAAGAGGGGAAGAAATTCTTTTCTGCCAGCCTGGAGCCAGCCCATCCTCCGTTCCCCTCTCTGCTCCCTGCCAGGACAGTTCCCTCCGGGGGGAGATCTCTCTCTCCCAGTTTGGCCCGGCATGACCCAATCTTCCCCCACAGGACACTGGGGGGAAACTGGGCCAGGGCAAGGGGCATTGCTCTTCCTTTCCATCCTCCCCACCACCGGCCGGGATATCTCCCTCAGGAGGGGCTCCCGGCACGGCCCGGCCTGGCCTTTCCCCTCCCACAGGCCTCCGTGGCCTTGGCAGGGGGCGAAGCCGGGCCAAGGGCATAGCCCGCGTTTGTACCTGTTCAAGGCCGGAAACAAAAGAGCGCAGTCCTGTGCAGTCCTGTGCAAATGTATATCCTACTGAGACAAATTTCACTTTTGATTGGCTCATTTCCCTGTCTGTCTTTAAATTTGGCCCACAATTGGTGTTGCACTGCGCTCATGAGAAATCCACAGGCACACCTCACTTCCAGGGGTGGCTATTTTCCTGCCCACTAAAATGTCAATCAATCTCAAACCAGCACACAGGACTAGTCTCTCCTATCCAACATCCCACTGAAATCTGAAACTTGCTTTCCCCACCCAACTGTAGTCCTTGCACTTCATCTTAGTGTAGCTCTTTTTACCAAAATTTCAGCAAAGGTTTTCATTTTGCCTTTTTAAGAAGCAAGATTTGAAGTGTGGTACTTTCACCCTGGTAGGCAGCCAAGCACCACACAGGTGGTCACTTGCTTCCTCCTGCTGCCCAAGAGGACAGGGGAAGAAAAAAAAATAATAAAAGCTAGAATGCTTGTGGGTTGAGATAAATTACTTAATAAGCAAAAGAGAAGTGGAAGCAGAGTGAAAGAAAACAAAGAACCACCTACATGTAGACTGATGCTCAGCCAGTTCCCAAGGAAAAGGCTAACCTGCCTAAACCCCCTCCTCACCACTTACTGCTGAGCATGGCATATGGCATGGTCTGTCTCCTGGGTTAGTTCAGGTCATTTCCCAGCCTCTGGTGAAGACCAAATTTATTCACTGTGGGGGGAGAGTGAGAAACAGAGAATGCCTCAACACTGTGCAAACACCATTTATCAACAGCTAAAATAATTAGGATGTTATCAGCATTGTTTTGGTCACAGATCTGAAGCACAAAACCATAGGAGCTGCTGTGAAGAAAAGGAGCTCCATTCCAGCTAGACCCAGTAAATATATACAGAACGTTGTCACATCGTCTCTGAACCCATAGTTATGTAAATAAAGCAAGGACATGCAGAAATTCAGCGTCACAAACTTCATACTCAGAAGGATCTCTAATTTAGTCACAGTTTGGCAGTCGATGAGTATCCCCCCTGTTCATCAAGGCAGAGAGGGAGATGTTCCCTTGTTTGCTCATGTGTCTTCATTCACTTCTGAGACAAGCACCAGACTTTCCTCTCTTCTGGGAAATTTGTCATCCAAAGGTGGGCAAGAGGTCCCAACCAATCATCTGAGTCTTTATAGGAGAATTTATTTTACACATCTGTCAGAAAAATTGAACTTTTTTTACTTGATAATAATTACTTAGTATTATTTTACTTCTTTGTTTAGTCAGCAGTAGCTTCACATAAATTGCTATAGCATCAATGTATGGTCTGAATTGTGCCCCAGTCCACTTAAATTCTCTTTCTGCCCTGAAATGGTGCGGACCAGATACTACATCATTGTGTAAATATTGCAGTCTAAACACTGTGACTTATCAAGCACTTTGTTCTAGTCCAGAGGTACACTTGTTTACCTCCTGTTCAAGCGCAGTCAAAAAGAGCTCCTAATTTCCCTGATGTGTAAGTAGGAGAAGGTACAAGAAAATGTGAGTGCTAAACAAAATCTGATTGAAAGAGTCATTAATACCTGCATGTGCAGGATTACTTGCCCATGTGCAATACTGTATTTCTTTCTTTTTTTTTATTTTCCTTTTTTTCTTTTTTTTTCTTTTTTTTTTGTTTGTTTTGGGGGGTTTTTTGGTTGGTTAGTTTTGGATTTTTGGGGCATTTTTTTGTGAAATACTTTATTCCAAGGGTATTTGTAATTCATTGTTACTAGATAAACATTGGACCTTTACATTTGGCTACTTTGTCTCATTCCTGTGCAACAGAGGCTCAGTGGGCGTAAAAAAAGATACAGCAGTAACACCAGCAACTGTTTAACCTCTGTGATTTAGTGTCTTTCATGCAGTGTCACTTACAGATCCCATGCGGCCACATTTGTCATACAAACCATTTCGGTCTTGGTGGGATTGTACAGTGAGATTTTATTTTTCATAACACCAGTTTGAGGTTTTTTGTAAGTTATCTGGTGAGTCATTGTATCAAAGGTTCTTTCTGTTTTTTTTTCCTTCAGTTTAGGAACTCCAGAAAAAAAAAAAAAGGAAGATTTGGGGCTTGGAAGATATAAAATGTCGCTTCTACTTTTGTATCTGAGAGTTGTTAAATGATGACTAGGTTGGGAATACAGCAAGACAGTTGTGCAAGAAGTGCTTCAAGAGTATTTGGAATTTTTTTTTTGTCAGTAGACCTTAGGTGATAATACTGAAGATTAAATTACTTAGACTAGGGAAGGAATTAGAATATTTAATTTTAGAGTATTCTTAATTATATCATCTTTTCACAGGTTGCCCGACAGGCTGGGCTTTCAGCAGAGCTCTCCCAGAAGACACTTGAAATTATTTCATCCCCTACAGTGAAGGATCAACTGAAAAAGACAACAGATGAAGCACTGAAATATGGGGTGAGAAGCTCCCAATGGCACTGGGCTTCACAGCTATGCATTCCTTCCCTCTTAAGAATACAGGGAAGCAAGGAACTAAACAGACTCCTTGTTTTCCAGTGTGTGAAAGCCACCTCACTGTTGTTGGTAGTTTATCTCACAGTCATCTGGGAAAACAAGGTTGACCCACTCAACTCAGTCCAGCTGGACAGCAAGGACAGGACCAGTACTAAGAGATACCATTTATTACTACTTGAAATAGAACTGTGGATTAATTGGGTTGTTTGTTATGCTCCTTCAAAAGGGGCACACAGGCTCTGGAGTCACCTACTTTCAGATGGCTTCATTAGGCTTGTCTTTAAGAATGAAGAAGGTAAAAAGAAGGGGAGGAAAAATAGTATAAGTTAATTAGTTTATTCCTGAAGATTGATGATATCTCTACAACAAATTCTCCCATCATAACATTCTCTGTTTCATCTCCATGGTATCAATAGGCATTTGGGATGCCTGCTGTTGTGGCACATTATGATGGGGAACCTCATCTGTTTTTTGGCTCTGATCGTTTAGAGCTGCTAGGCAGCGTTATGGGTAAGTCTGCCTCATTACATCACTTTGGTTTCATGCGTTCATCCTTTTGGAACAAAATACGTAATGCAGCTGAGTAAAACACTCTTAAGGGCTTTAAGATGTTAAATAATGTTCGTTATCCTTCTTCTGGAATGAAACTGCTGACTGATATCTGTCTCAGTACACTTAAAATGACCAAATGATCCTTTTCCAGACCAGAAATAACTTCAGTTCTCCATCCTCTCTTGGTATGTTTCAAGACTTTGTGCTCCATGTGCCATTCTCAAAATACTACTGAAACTATTTAGCTGTCAACATATTCATATGTAACCTTTTGGTACTGGGCAGTAGGCCTTTGCTAAGATTATGACTATAGCTGGTACTGCTTTTTTCTTTTTTTATTTGTCATGCTAACATTTTCATTTTATATCTGTTCCTTCTTAGTAAAAACACATTATTACAGCTCCCCAATCCATAACTTCCATAACTTGTGTCTACCTAAACAGCTGTTTAAAAGCTGTTCATATATTGACCATCCTTCTTTTCATTTTTTTTATTAACAGAATACACACTTTAAATTCTTTAAGAGATTGAAATAGGTTGTGATAAATAACAAAACTGAAGTCACCTGTTTTTATGAGTTAGAGGGCATTTGACTATTCACCTCAAGATTAGGCACTTCAGAGAGCGTCTCTGGAAAGAGTTATGCACATAATTAGCTCATGCCTTTGTGGAAAACATTCAGCAGAAAGTATTAATTAATGCAATTTAGTATTATTCATAGGCTTAAGCAGAAGGGAAATTTTTTGACATTTTTTTTTAGTCTTCTGGCTAAGTTTCTAATTCTATAAAATATTCTTGATGAACATGACAGTGAGGAAGAAGAGTACCCAACAGCCACTACAGTAGTCACTAACACCAACTGGAATGTTGTAGACTGGTTTCTAGTCCCAACTTCAAGGACTTAATCAGATTTTCTTTTTGATTCTCTGACTCTGCAGCCTTGCACCCTTTTTTTTGCTTTTTTTAAACCCCCAGCCCTCTCCCAAAACGAGGCCTAAAAACTGATTTCTCCCTCATGTGGAATATCCCCAACCTGCAGAATATCTCATCTGTAATAGAGGAAAATAATTATGTACAGTTACAGTTGTGATTAGAAAGTGAAAGATTTATGGAGCTGACTGAAGCACACCTAACAAAATATAAATTTGTATTCCATCACCAGTAGTTACCCTTCACAAAAGCAGGAACAGTAATCCTGCTGCAGAAAAATGACTGGCCAATCACTTGTATGGATTACACTTTAACAGTCTCTTTTGTGCTGGTTTTTCTTGCAGGTGAAAAATGGCTGGGACCAGTTCCAATCCCCAGGATGTGAAAAGTCCCAGGGAAATATAAAGGAAGGAAAATATGTATGTCAATCTTCAATGATTATCTAAATGTATTCAGTTTTATGGAGAGATGGCTTTCTCATCCTTAACAGTTTACTTTACTGCTTGGTCTCATCTCTAACTTTGAAGAATTTCAAGGTTTGCCAGTATTACAAGCCTGGTGAGGTGTTACTAATACAAATGTACTTCCTTTCTTTCGACAGATCAAAGATTAACATTAAAGATTTAACTTCTTGCAGAGTGAACATTCTTCTTTCCTGGTTGGTTTTCTTTCCTTTACCCTGAAAACATGAGGATTACATAGATACTGGATTGCGATCTCTGGGTTTCTCATGTCTTTCTGCTTGTCCTTTATAAACACACACACACACAACCTAAGAGAAGCTGGCCATATTCTCCTTTTATTTTAAGTCCAGTGTACTACATAGACTTAAGAATCACAGGCTAGATATTAGTGCTTCTTTTTACTTTGCATCTTGTCAGCTGGAAAGGACACAATTCAAGCCCAAAAAAAGAGACTAGGGAACGAATCATGTATTTTAAAAGGAACTGTTCCCAGCTTGGGCAATATTTGATACACCTTGCTCTGCAATGACTGATATTTGAGGAAACCACCACACTTGTGCATTCTTGGGCAGCAACACCACAAACCTTGCAGGGGTTTTTAATTAATGCAAGTTTTACAGTAATGTCTTTGGAGGATGGGGGTGAACACCATTGTAGGTTCAGCTGGTAAGTGAAGAAAACTCTGTTTTGATTCCTCAAGGATGCCCTAATTGCTGTCTATCCAAAGGTGATTTGCAGATGGCTGTGAGGGACTTCCAGTCATGTAGACTGCAGTGGGAAAGGTTACAAACAATAAAATTAAGAAATTTCATTACATGGAAACAGTTTGAGCCTGGTCCTGTATTAGGTGAACTGGAATAACACATGGAAAATTGATTTATACCAAGTTTGATTTCTCAATGATTCCACACTCTCTGATGCATCACTGAATGAAACAGCAGCAGCTGGATTTCTCTTTTTTGTCTTTTTCTGAACTTTAAGGTAAAGCATATTCATGTACTTTCCTTTGAACAGCAAATCCTGGAACAAAGCATCAGAAAAAAAATCTGTATCTTTCACATTATTACAGTTGTAGGTGTTGTGGGAGTATCATTTGTCCCCCCATTCACAATTTTTATTTCTCTCAGCGCTTCAGGAAATACTCTAGGATTGGAAGAGTCCTTCCTCCTTTCTACCAGTGCACTCATTAGTCTTTGGGCAAATCCAGCCTGGAACTTTGGAAATCTTTGTGAGAGATAAGAGGAGTTTAGAATGACAAGAAAGTTACCATGTATGTGGATGCCACAGGTTTCTTTGAGTCCCTTGAAGCGAGGTTAAAGAAATTTTTCACCATTTCTCCCCTGAAACTTGCTCTCCAGTCTGTGCTATCAATCAGATTCAGAGATTGTGATAGAATGGAATGACTAAAACATCACTTTAAGCCAGTAGTGCTGTCTCAGGAGTGGGTAAAATAGCCTTTTGTAGAAATAATGAACTCTTGTAAGGAGCTGGTGGGAATTCAAACATCTGGAACTAATCTCACAGTGAAAAGCAGGGTCTTTTGAAACTTTGTTCTTTGAACCAGAGCAATTGAAAAATAACCAGCCTTTGTGGCAGAAATGTTGTTGATTGGGCAGATGGACCAAAAGACATGGATCCTACAGACTGCAATATAATTCACAACATTATCTAAAATGCTCTTTGACCTACTTCAAATCAGTGGAAATTAAATGCTCAAAACCCTTAAGTACAACTGAGATACATTGCTTATTGCCTGTAATAGCCATCAATAAATGCAAAACCATAGCCTTTGCATTTGTATCAGTGAGTTTGCAGATTGTTGCAATTCTGACTCTATACCTATTTTGAGCAAAATTTGCCTGTTTGGGAGCAAAACTTTGAGGGAATTCTGTCCCTCATTTAGACAACCTAGCTCCTGTGTTACAGAGCTGTGATGTGAGCACAGGCTCTTGGCAGACAGTCTGGGGATGACCCCAGTTAATAGTGGCTGGCAGCTGGACTGTCATGCTCAGTTCTGATCTTTGTCATAGCACACACTAAAGCAGTCTTGGTGGTGAGCACCAGCTCCCTTCTCTCATCTGCTGTGGCACCAGTGGCCACCACCACGTGCAGCTGAACTGTTCACCTGACTGCTCTGAATGCCACAAGGTGGCAGGGCAACTAAAACTTGAGCACTGAAGCTCTAAACAGCAACAATAAGAACTACCAGCTATTAAGGAATATTTAGAAATAGCTGCAAGAATTTTCTTCCATAAAGATGATACATCTACTCAGCTATATACTAAACCAGTTCCTGAGAACCTCACATCCCCACCACTTTCAAGGCAGCTCTTCAGCTGTCAGGCCAGAGAAGACACTGGGCAAGGAAAGGGACATAGAGTAAAAAGAGAGACTCTAAACAATACAGGCAAAACTGGACTGAATTCTAGGGAACAAACTTTTGCTCTATTACAGACCTCACCAGGAATTAAGTCCCACTTCCCATGTCTGGAAAAGCTGTAGAAGTGGCATGGACAAGTAGGT
Organism: Bombycilla garrulus; assembly: GCA_013400315.1. NCBI lineage: Eukaryota > Metazoa > Chordata > Aves > Passeriformes > Bombycillidae > Bombycilla > Bombycilla garrulus. The sequence goes on along the minus strand of VXBU01012437.1, from coordinate 80,895 downwards.
CCCATGGCATGGACAAGTAGATCCCACCAATGCCAGGCTAAAAGCAAATAACCAAGTGTACAGGTAGGCACAACATTAGAAAATGAGCAACAGAAAGAGGTTCTGTAAAGTAATGAAACTATAAATGCAGAGGTTAGGGACAGAGAAAGGTAGGTTGCATCTGAGCAAAGGAAACTGAACAATTAAAGACAAAGAAGAAAAAGAAGCCATGCCTAGATTATGGCAGAGAGCAGAATCTCAATGGGAAATGCTATTCCCTGAGAGGGAAGAGGCAACCAAGAAAGGGAGTCCTTAGGTCAATCAGACAGGCCAGAGTTGCTGGCCATAGAAGATTGCTTGGGGAGAAAGGTAAACTACTAAGTCTGTTTGCTGAGAAGCTGTACAGCAATGGCTGCACTGTCTCAGTGAGGCAGGGATGGCCAGGGGCCCATGGCTCTCCTCCCCCTGTGTCCATTACCTGTGCTCCTCACCCTGCATGCAGCAGACAGTGCTCCAGTGCTGGCATCACACACAACACAGAATGGAGGCCTGCAGAACAAGGCACTGCTTTAACCTCCCCTGCAAGCACCTTCCTCCTGCCCTTTCAAACTGCAGCCAGCAATGCTTCCTAAATCAAGCCTCTCTCTTTCCTCCTATCCTTATCTCTGTGCAAGTGAGAAGGAAACATTTTATTAAAGCACTTACTGGATTATGGTGCTGAGCCTCTGCTTTGCTGCCTTTTCCTTTTCCAGTGGAGCCAGCAACACTGCTGGAAGGAAGCAACCTGCTTCCTAGAAGGGAACCAAGCACAGAACAACACAGAAATAATCAAGAGGGTATCCCAGGAGCTGCACAAATAGCTGGTTTTACCCCAAAGTTTTCACCAATCTGTGGCTCATCCACAGGTAAGAGCAAAAGGAGCATACCTATGCCCAAATTCACTAGTGTTACCTTCACCTGTTTCTCATTCCAAAAACATGAGGAAAGTGACTGCTTTCATTTCATTTAAAAAAATCATCAGCCACTGGTTCCAGACAATCTGAATGCCTTATTCCCAAGGATACATATTTGTCAAGCAGACTCTAATCTTATACTCTCAGTGTTTCTCTTCCTTCTCCCTCTGACCCCTCCCTTAAGATTCCCACATGTGACCTCAGGGTTTAAGGAATCTGCCTCTCATGACATATCAACACCATGGTAAAAGCAGGGATTAAATACTTGCAAAATTACCAAATTAAAAGCATTATTTTGCTTTCTGTAATCAGTTCATATTCACCATACACATTTCTCAAGAAATGAGTAAGATATCTTTAACATAACAGCCTCCTTAAACCATTTTACATTCATGTTTAAGTGATTCAACATTCTATCCATTCTGTGGTTAAAATTACTAAATATGGTAATTACATAACCAGTATAGTTTGTGGGAGTTTACGCGTAGCCACATCACAACATAAATCTGTATTATAACTCTTTTCTTTAAATCAGAGGAAAATGGAAAGAGTTTGAATTAAAGAGCTGATATTAGTGTGGAATGTGCTAAGGGGTGAAATGGGCAGATGAATACCCCGATGGAATATCTAACCACCATTCAATCAGCAAAGTGAAGAAAGCTAATGAGGGATTCCTGCAGTAAGATGGTAAGTGAAGATGCTTTTCTGAGGAACACTTTTCACTTTTTTATTTTTTCTATTTTTTTTGTTTTACTTATTTGTGATCACTGGTATTTTCATGGAAACAGATGAGATGCAGCTATTTTTTCCAAGGTAGACTATCCTCCTTCCCTTTCCTCTTTCTCATAAGTGTCATTATGTAATTTAAAATTGAGATTTTAAAACAAAACTGGTAAATCACTGCCAAATGCTGCTAAGCTGTGGTTTTAAACAACATGAATTTACAATATGAGGGTTGTTCTCTATTTTGTATATATCCCCATTCCACTATGCTGAAATTAAATAATGATGTATGTTTTTTGTAGGAAGTGACTAATAGGCCAAGTAACTAAATAAAAACATATCTAACACAACTGGTAGTGTCTAAATGTTAAGGAGAACTATAGCTGAATTTTTATCCTGTCCTTGAGGCTAGAGGGAAAGTCACCTCCGCCTCATGTGACATGCACTGGCACATGAGATATGTTGGTGCTTTAAAGCTAACTCAGAAAATATTTTGGCAATGGCAGTTCTCTATGTCATGATCTGGGAGCATAATGAGCACAGACTTGCTGACATTTTTCTGCCTGTAACTTTGCTCTCTCAATCTGAAAGGCAAATTGGAGAAGCCATGAATGTGTACATGGGTTAGAAATGCTGGATTTGTTCAGCATAGGATCTAGACTCACAGTGGCTTGTCTTAGGTTTCTCCATTTAAAAAAATTCATTTTGGTCTGATTTTACACACTGCATTAACTGTGGCTGAACACTTACTGGATAACTCAATAAAGGGCAAAACTAAACCATCAGGGTACTGCTCTCTGTCCCCAGGATTAAAAAACCTAAAAAGTACGTTGAACTTTACATTGCATTCTTTGTAATGATTATTCTCAGTGATGCACATTAATGATTAATACACTGTGAGACAATAAAAGTCAGCAGAAAGAGAAACCACATGTGAAGAGCAGCCAATGAAAAGCATCCCTGCCTCCAGCATCCACAACAAAAGAGGAACACCTCACAGAATAGAGGTCTCTGCAGAATATCTGATAGTATCACATCTTCAATGCTGTTGCTAAGATACAGACAATTTTATGCAGGGATCTATCTGATGGCCACTCTATAGAGCACCTGTGGAGACTGAGACCTAATTCTATCCTCAGAGTAAGTTGGCTCCACTTTCTGACCCTTGTAAGCTTTACAAACCTTTTTCACACAATTCCTATAAAGATGTCATGGCTCCTTCCAAACAATTCTCTTCCTTTCCATACAGATAATAATCCCTAGTATCACTTATCACCTCAACTTGCTCCTATTCCAGTCTTCCAGCAACAAATGTTAAATGTTAAATGTTTTGCCATTCACAGTTTCTAACGACTCCCCAAACTCAAAAGCTTAGTCTTTTCAATCATGCTTTCCCAAACTTAAACAGCCTCATTCTCAGAAACAGACTGAAACTGATGTAAATTTCCCCTAATTTTAGCTTAAGGCTGATGCTCAACAAGAAATGCTTCAATCCAAACCAGTCCATTTTAGCAAAGTGAAATGCAACTGCAAATAGGGTCTGAGATCAGGGCAGGTGATCCAGCTCCACAGCAGGAGATGCAATAGGTGTCCCTGCTGCGGGACTGAAGAGAACTGCTAAGAACTGTAATCATCTCTGCACTGTGAATGGATCCAAGCTGATTTTGATCAACTACATCACGTTTAAGCAAGTACTAAGGTCCAGCCTTGGCAAAAAACTCTCAGTGCAGGTTAGCTTCCTGATTACCCACCTTCAGGAGTATACTGCTTTGTTCAGGAAGCAGTTCCTACAATCCCATATCCAAACTATCTAGTTTATATGGGGACTGCCTTCAGAAGTGCAACCATAGCTCTCCACAGAAAACACATAAACCCTTCAATTTTTTTGCAGTCTACTGTAACTCCTCGTGCAGTATGTACAGCACTATTTATGCATGCCACTGAAACATTCTTTCCCCATTAAACTTTGCATGGCAGCTTCTCTCCCCATTTTCCTGGGCTATCATCTACCTGCGCTTCTAAAATAATAAGTACAGCATACAAAAGATTTGGCTCAACTCTCATATGCTTCCAGAAATGTAAGTAGAGGGTTTTTTCTGTTTTTCTTTCTTCTTTTACCTGGTGAGCTAGAAGTACTGGGTGTGCAGTCACTGTCATCCAGCCACATACTCTGAACCATTGAATCCTGTTTTGGAGGGCCCTTAAGTGAGCACATCAGCTGCTGGAGAGGGCAAAGAAGATGTGTTTTAATAATGCACCTGGTAAAATCAGGGAGGGTAGCCTCTGTTTGTTAGAGACCATACACCCACCCTGTCAACCTCCTCTTCCTCAGATGTTCCATTTTCCCTCAATCCACTACAACAACTGCTTACACTGGATGACAAACATGAGTGGCTGCATCACACAGTATCCCAAAGTCTGACTCCTGAGCATTCTGTGAAATGCAAGCATTCAACATCATCATGCTTTTGTTATACACAGGCTTAACTTTTTGAGGCATAGCTTTATTAGGCAGCAGTCAGAACCAGCAAGAATATCTTATTCATCCTCAGCTAGTTTTTCCACCTAGGAACAGAATTCAGGTGAACTGGCATGCATACCTTAATTTTTAGTTGTTACATCATTTAGGAGAAACACCGATTCTTTGTCTTCATTCTGGATAACTGTATGAAAGGACAAGTCTGAACGAATTGTTAAGTCACAGGACTAACTGTAATACAGTTCAGTGACTCAAACCTGCATTTAAGTAATAAATACATCAAGACATTCCTTAAAACCAACAGATGCCCTGTTTTGGAGATCACAGATTTTAAGAGCCTAAATACAGTATGAAGAGGTGTTAAACTGAGAATAAAGAGCAGGTGCAACCCAGTCTAGGCCACCCATTCCTACAGCCCATCTTGGGCTATCATGCTTTGTCTTATGTGAAATTCCAGGCAGAACAAAGGGACCATAAAAAGCAAACTTTTCATGTCATAGAGCTTATAAATTGTTACTGCTGTTTTCTGTACAGGTGTAACAGGAGGAGACAGGAAAGCAGACAGACATTAACCAGTATTACAGAACAGTTAACTAAGAAAGTTTAGGGAAGTAACGGGGAGGTAGAAACACATTACCGAGTTCTGCATTATTGCAGGGTGTCTCAGTGTCAAACTATGTAGGATCAAGTGCCAAGCTTCTGCACAGACATGCCAGAGCCTTCCTCCTGTTTACAGACAGGAACACATCTAGGTCAGGATTCCCATCCTGGTGATTTTCCATGTGTCCAGTTGTCAATAGACTGACTCCTGTAGGTCTGTCCCACTAAAATTTAGCTCCCACAAGGCCATTCAAAGGTGACATTCAAAGCACACTGCACTGGATCCCTTTACTACCACTCTATCAAACAGAACAGACATTGAAGTAGCCTGGTGCATGTTTCAGATCTATCCAAGAAGACCCTTAAGATCAGCTCTTCCCAGCTGACAATGTGGGATCCACTGCTTTTGAGTCATTCAGGAGATACAGCAGTCCATGAGGCTGACATGCTTACAAAGTAGAAGGTGCACTGTGCATGTAAGCCCCAAATTTATGGTGACATACTCATTTTCTGCATAAGAGACCAGCCTAGTAAGAGAGAGATGAAGTGCTTGAAAATGTTAAGGAACAAAACAAAGGTTGAGAGAGGCAAGAAAGATAAGACACCTTTAACATACTAAATATATTTATTCCTTCAGAAACACTGCAAAACGTGGCCAGTCTTGACCTACAAGCAGCAATGAAACCTAAAGTCCCAGGCATATTACATGCCAGCATGCAACAGGGAGAACAGTGAAGATGGCCAATAAAGGCCAAAGATATTTCCTGAAGAGACTAGGAAATAAATTTTGGAGGAAATGAAGGCCAACATGCTTCTCCCTTGGCAGAGCAAATCAATAACATGAATCTAAGCAAAGTGGGATCGAGATTTCCACGAAGTATCTCTTCTCAGCACCCTTCCTTAGCAGGTTTCTCCATCCTTGTTCTCTGACCTGCATTTCTTGACCTGTGTCAAGGCACTAGAGACAGAGGTGGAGTCGTATTCCTCTGCTCTTGCCTCCTGCAGACCAAACTATTCTCACTCATCTGAGGGGAGAGAAAGGGAAGAGAAAGGGGCGCGCTCAAGGTGGCCTCTATTCCCCATCATTATTAGAGGTTGGTTCAGTGGCTGCTGATTTGGCAATGGGAAGGGCATAGAGCCAAAATGCTCCAACAGAAGCCATCTGTCCATCTCCCTCTCACATAATTCCTGCTCCAGGAACTACCAGTGGAGCGTTACGTGGTGCCACTCAGTCTCTCCACAGTCCATGAGGTCCTCTAAGTACGTTCATGCTTCTCTTAGCCAGGACTCTGATTTCACCTCAAAAGTCTTGCCAGTGTCTTCAGTGAGGTACCCAAGGACTGAGTAGCATCCGGTCCACTCCTGATTGGCTTGATGTCCCCACTCAGATGTGTCTGAGAAGGGAAAACACACATACAGAAAACCCATGTACTTTTCCTAGGATATGGACATACACAATACAGTGCTTGATTTTTCAGATGCAACCCAGAGTCGTCTGATCCTCAGGAGTCCTACTACTTGGTTACATAGGCTGGGTTCATTCTTTTGAGTCTGTCTCTTGGGAAGAAGGATTATTTGGAAGGCTACCTGGACAGTAAAGCAGAAAAATTGTCCCTTTATGTGTGAGAGAAGACACTGGTAGCTCAAGTGAACAATGCAGCTTCATGGATTGCTGGCTGATCACTGCATAGAAGTGTGTTAAACTCAGCATGCGAGGACAGAAAGTAAGTGCTGCTTTGCCTCTACTGCAAAATAATTAATCTATTACTTGTGTGTTCCCTTTGCATTTATTTCCTGGTTGGTTTTAGTAGAACACAGGTAAAGAGGTTGATCATTCCAAGTTTTGAATCTGAAATGATTATGTAAGACCAGTAGCATCATGCTGCACATTTCTGAGGTAACAAATCTCTTGTGGCTCTATGAAGAGAACCAGGAGTGGACTGATGACATACTACCGGGGATAGCCCATTCCGTTACCTAACAGGTACTACTTAAACGATTCTAGAACAAGAAAGAACTCTTTTGCATTGGAAGTATGCCTACATCTTGATCCTGGTTTCACAGCTGATGAACAACAGGTAGGCTATTTCAGCCGAATGTCAGTGAACTGTCTCCAAGACAGACTTTACACTCCCAGTCTTTTCCTGCAAAATTGTGTTAATACTGTCTTGCTGAAAATGAAGTGCTTTACATGGTGGAATTACATGTTCTTAATTCCCTGTCCCCAGTGTCATGCAAAAAGTATGGCTGCACATGGGCTAGTCCCCGAGATCACAACTCTAACTCTGACTAATCACTAATTATGCAAAATTCCATGCTGCATCCCACCTCGAACTGTCCAGGAATGAGCTAAAACACCACAGATATGAAAATACTTCTTTTTTTATGGTGATCCTAAGTGGTTTTGAGTCCATGACTGGAAAAAGAATCCTGGGAACAGAACTAGACAGACTGAAAAATCATACAGGTAATGCCTGATGTGCATAAACAATATTCATGCAAATACTGCCAGTAAAATCCCATGCTATGTTTGCTCTCTGAAAGCACGTGGAAGCCAACTTGCAACAGCCACTGCAGCTGGCTCACCTCCTCAGCTGATGAAGAATGGCGGTTGGGAAGGAAGGGAAGCAGAATTCTTGGTGATTATACAAGATAATCAGCTATCTAATCAGAGTAAGAGTCCCTCACACATGCCTGTCAGGAACTTCTAGCTCACTAACAAGGTCCCAGGCAGGATGAGGAAGGGAAGGTGGAATCATGTGGTAATGCTGGAAGATGGGAGGTGCTGACCAATCAGCAGTTCCATGTCCTGCATTCCTTCTAGTCCTTAGCTCCCAGAGCTAGCATCTTAAATGGTCTGTATCTCTTAGATGTGCTCCCATCCTCCTCCACACAAAAAATTCTGGGCATTCATCCAACCCAAAACTAGTACACACACAAAAACATGCCGGAACACTGCAGCTTGGCTGTGACAAAATTCTGAGCAGTCCTACAGCATACAACCAGGTAGCTGAACTACTGCAGATAGTCACCAGCTTGTAGGTGACAAGGCTTTTCTTAGGGAGCATTGGATGTAGGTGGAAGGGAGGCCCTTCCTTGTCAAACTTGGCACCTGAAGCAACTAAAACCACAGACATCTGGTTTTATGGCATCTCCTGACATTTTCTAAAGAATCTCCACAGTCCTGAGAAAGGGAAGTGCCTTAATATAAAGTACTTGCTACCTTTCTTGCCACAGGTCTCATCCAAGTTCTCTAGTAAAAAAATAGGTGCAGCAAAATGTTCCAGAAAGTCAGCTGCAACCTTTGATTTAGAGACAGGCTGTTCTGGAGTCTTGGAAATGTGAATCGGTGGTTTCCCTGAAGTATTCTAGGTATGATCACATAATACAGATTAGCAGCAGCAAAGCTCCACTACCAGGAAATAGCATTTTTCCAGTTTTTGACTACCAGAAACTGGAGAATTAACTTGCAGACTACCGCATGAAGTGTTTCGCACATACCACTGGGTGTGGTATGGCATGCTTTAGCAATGAAACATAGGTGCAACACATGGGACCATGCTGGAATCCTGCTGTAACACTTTGGGGAGACTGGAGACAGGTTAGTTCACACTGGTTGGGAGCAGCAGCATGAATCCTGCTTAAAGGGGCAGAACTTGAGTACAACCCAACATACCCTTGTCCAAGCTTCTCCATGAAGCTCCAAAATCACTCCAGAACAAACTATAGAGGAAACATACACATAAGTAAACACGGATAACTGTACAGCTAGGATTTTGCATATCCTGTTGGATGCAAGCTCACATTACAGTAAAGATATAACCAAAATCAAGTGGTCCCATCTTTCACCATGATCTGTTTAAGAAAGCCAGGTTCCTGACAGGCTCTGAATAACAGTGTCACAGCTAGACATCCAACATTTGATATGCTACAATGCCTGATGTGGACAATTTCAGTAAAGCCTCCAACAGAGCAACACATGCACCACACTTAAGCCAATACCAGAGACAGTGAGCATCTTTCAAATACTAAAATCTATTTTCTACTCACTTGCTCTTCCTGCTGGGGAACTCTGGAGAGCTGGGACTGGATGATCCATCAGATTTCATGTCAAAGAAAGTTCCTGGACTGTCCAACACCCTCTGTAGCCTCTCTGTGGTGTCTCTGCTGGGAGAAAAGAGAAACCAGCTATACCCCAGAGCCAGAGTTTACTACCATCTATTCTAACACTCCCTTACAAGACAGAGTACAAAGCTACATTTCCTGTATACATGTAAAAGGGAAGCTAACACAGTTGTGCTGAAAAGGGCAGACTCCTTAGATGTGACATGTGACATCTGGAAATTACCATCTTTAACCTCCTTTTGAATTGATATAAAAACCTGAATTAATTTCACTATTCACCTTTAATTTCTTAACTTTTTCCTCTATCCTTCCCATTCCACTTGTCTTAAGAAACTACAGGATTTGCTAGAGAGTGTAAATATGATGGTTACTAAAGTGTTATTGCTACTAGGACTTGTCAAGATACCTCTGATGGAAGTTGTCTGTGTGAGTAACTGAAATGAGAGTTTAATTAAAGAAAGGAAAAATAAGGGATTTTGCTTGGTTTCTTTTTTCAGTGATGGAGTTTATCACCAAGCTCTTCCTCTGGTCCCTTGGTCAGCTGACCCTACCAGTGCCCCTCACATCAGATACCCTCACTTATGCTAATACTCTCACTTATGCTAATACAATTGTTTGTGAGACTGGAAATTACCCTGACAAAAAGTAATTCTAAAACTAAAACAACCCTGAAACTCCTAGGACACACTAACAAGTGGGATGGACTGGGTCAGCTCTGTCAGCAAAGCCTGTAGTATATCACTAAGTTACAGATTCAGAGTGAAGTTACATGAGACACTTTGAGCTCACTGCTCCCAGAAAGAGAGCATGCTCCAGCCTCCTTCATTCTTGCTGAGTGCACTCTCCACCAGTCCTGGTACCCATCACACTTCTCCACAAGACAGTTCATAGCAGAACCTGGCAGACAATTAATCCAATGAAAGAAAGTTGATTCTTTTTCTATTTGCTTGATGGGCTGAATCAGTTCCAAGAAAGGCCCACTAGGGATCTGAGCAATCATCACAAGAAAAAGGATTGGGTAGATGAAAGGGGCAGAGGGGAAGTATCACATCTGCCTTCAATAACAATGGACTGTTAGAGCAGCTGCTAGTGAAACTGCACCTTCAACAATGACACAAAAAGTCTTTCAGAAAATACAAGCTAAGGCTCCCTGTTCCTCACATCTAAGTTTACAAGTAAGCAAAAGGAAAGCTAAATAAGCCAATAAGTTCATCAGATCTCTCCAAGCAAAAAGCAGGGAAAAATAAAGAAAATAAATCCAAGGGTTTTTCCTGTAGTAGGAAAGTTGAGGATCCTTCAAGGGGATAGAAACAGTTGCTGTACACAAAACAGTGGACTGAAGGGCACAGCTGTCTAAGATACAAAAGTATTTAAAGTAATGAGAAGCTGTGGCTACTGTGATAGCTTAGACTGTTAAAGGGCAGATGTCTCTGAAGATTTAATTTTTCTCAAAAGAAGTTCTATTTTAATAGGTTTAGGTCATAGGCAGCTCATCAAGAAAGAAGGGAAGGCGCAGTAATTTCCTCCTAAAATAACTAGTTTCCTCATTAGAGATGAATTTCTCCCTTTTTCACCCAGTCTTTAAGCTTTTTCCTGGAATTCCTGCAACCGGGAAAACTGCATAGTAGATTCAGTGACTTTTGAGACTCTGTATAATCTTAAAAAGGTGTCTCAGCTAGAGCTGAGAGAAATTTATAATTTAACTAAATAATCTCTCATGAGCAGTGAACAACTTTTGAATCATTATAATTCTGTCCAATATGCCAAATCACTCTTTGAAGCAGTATATTATCCACTAATTGTAATTATTTCTCAGATGATCTAACTTAAATACTAGTCATTTGGACTTTAAGCTTTTTTAAATAAATCCTTTAAGTTACCATAAGTTTCATCTATTTGAATATTTTAACATGAAAACAAATAAATCATTAGTAAATCCTTCGCAAATATGAGCCTTTCATCTGACTCTCTTCTAAAAGTGCTGAGTGAAGGAGAGGAAACTCAAGAGTCCTGGATCATACTGCACAATATTTAAGAGTGATCTTAAAATGTTCCTCCACCTACCTCCTCCATTCTTCTTCAAATAGGGATTCTCTCCAATTCCAAACACCCTCTTTTAATTTTGTCTGTTTCTAGTATTTGTCTATTTCTCATCAGTTGCTAATCAGTCCCTTTTCTTCTCATTCCAACAATTTCCATTTTAGTTCTCATTCCTTATGGCTCCCCCTCTGCCTACATGCCTTTCCGTGTTCCTTTTCTCATCTCCTCTTGGTTTTTTTACCCTTTTTGTCTCGTCTCCCCATAGCTCATACCTCTTCTCCTCCTGTATGTTTTCAATGCCAATGGCACTACTCCGTCGCCCGTGGAAGCGGCTGGCTCGAGTACGTGATGGGCTCCTACCAGGCAAGGCAAAAGACTAGAAAAAAGGAGAGCATAACAGAAAGGAGAGGAACAAGACAGTAAAAGCTGTGGAGAGCTGAAAGCATAGGAGAGGAGTTTGCAATGTGGATCCAGATCCTCTCCTTTACTGCAATACAAGAGCTCAGCTCCACCTGTGCAAGGAGTACTTTCTGTCAGCAATCAAGAGCAGCCAGGGCTTACAAAGGTGGTGTCAGAAAGGGACAGAGATATAAAGAAATAAAGGCACAACACAGACAGTATACAGAGAAACAGGCTTGGGAAGGGAGGTATCCCCATATGGTGAGAGGAGAGGCAGAAAAGGAAAGGCAAAGAAAAGCAGAAGTTAAAGGAGGTAGCAAACCCAATTAATCAATATGCTGTGACTTTGTTGTATTGACATAAATAATGCATACAACCAAGTAAACTGTCACCAAGAAATCTCCACACTGAAGTGCACCTTCTTGGCTTACTCAGAGATGGGTTTTTTTTTTGTAGTTTGCCTGTATTAACATCACTAGTACAGAGACCACAACCAGCTGCATGCACTTTGGCCAAGGCAACCATATTTTCAGTATCAGAAACATGGATCCTTTTCTGGAAAGATTCGTGATAGATTTTTAATTCATTGGTCATATATGTTTAGTATCCCTATCAAATAAGAAAGGCTTTGATAGTGACTAGAAATATTCACTCTTTTTCTCACCCCAAACTTTATTAATTCTGCTGTTTGTTCCCAACATGCAAATTTTATTTACAGCAAAACAGTACCTTGAATATCTTGTGCCCCTGTTTATATTACAGAAAATAGTCTGATTGGTGAAATCGAAGAAAATGAAACAGTTCTAGTGTCCTTATATTCTCAGGTTTGCCATATGACAATACAGTACTGTTCCAGCCAAACCACAGTGCATGCATTTTTTACCACATGGCACCGTACAGGATCTAATCCAGGATAGCAGAGATAGATGTCTGATGTAGAATCATGTTTGGCTTTCTTTACCCAGCCTGCATCAATCTCAGCTCCAGTTTACACATGAACTGGGGGTAGAGATGGGCACAGACAAAACAGACTGCAACACATGCCGTCACCACTTGTGAAATGGGATGATACAACAAAAAGATGCAGAGTGGGACAAGAGGACAAACTAATTGGGAAAATAAATGTATGAGTGGTTACAAAGGTATGCCGGGTTCTCTTCTTACAGCCCACCTGAATACCTTACCGCAGCAATGGCCTTAGGGCCCTCGGCGACACTCTGGCTGAGGGCCAGGCCAGCTGTAGCTGGGCGGCTGGGCAAGGTGGCTGGCTGCTGCTTTCTCATGGATATCCCCATGGTATCCAGGCTCTGGCTGCGGCCTCTGATCACCCGCTGAACAGGAAGGAGGCAGGGAAACAGACAAACACAGATATACACATATAGACATGCACACGGTGGGGCAGTGTGATAAGCACCACATATTGAGTGGGAAGTTGTGACAGACCAACACCAGAACCACACAGATCCTAACTCCTAGAAGGCAGAACCTTACATACTGCCCTGTTTTGGTCCTAGCTGACTCATGGAGCTCTGGGAAGAGCTATTTCTCCGGTATATTCTCTAGTTTCACTTCCCTTCTCCTATTGCAATGAATAGAGGTTTCCTACCAGTATCCCAACAGGCTGGGTTAAACAGCATCACCTGGAGCAGTCCTATCCAGTACAGGCTATAAAACACAAAATCAAACTCCTGTTCAAGGCTGTAAGGTTCAGTCTCATAGAAACTGAGTTCTGGTTTCAATGTGAAGCAGCCATATTATAATCTGCAGCATTTGAAAAAGCCCTTTCCTGACTTAACTCAGCCTTTTCCAGCCTTTTCCGAATGTCATATGTGCACATGACATGCAAATCACAGCACCTGCCAGAAGTCATAGAACGACATTTTGGGAGAATTAGTGTAAGACATGGATGGGTTAAAATTCCTGGTTAAGAGCAAAGGGAATTTGTAAGTAAAAATACACTTCACCAAACATCCCAGACCTGATCAAAGCTACACACACAGCTACCAAACCTATTCATGAACAGGTCAGTTTTACCGACCTTAACTCTAATTGACCCACCATATAAAGCCATAAAGTCATATGAAGAAATTATATTTATAACATACCTCTCTTTCCAGAGAGATAACTTATTATATAAAAGAAGTAGCAAGGCACTTCCCACATAAGTGGGAAAGGGTAAGTAGATAGAATACGAAAGCAATATTCTCTCTATATAACTACAACCAGTTCAAAACTCAGTTTGCCCATTCATACAAAACCTTTGCCTTCTCACATCAATCATCTTTATCACTTCTAGAACAAAGTTTTGTCACCTGGTTTATTTTAAAAAATCAACAATATAAACCCCCTAGCATGCCATTTACACTGAAAAAGGTAAATTAACTCTGGCTTTTAGAGGGTAAGTAAAGCTTCACAGTTTTTCTAGACAGTACACACAGATACAAATTAGAAACTCTTGCAGTAGCTCCTGCAATTCTTTCAGTTATAATGAAAATTAATTGAAAGAGATCGGCTGTAAGAACTGAAAGCCCCTTGCTCCTAATCATTGCAATTCTTCTTTCAAACACTGACTCCTTCTTCTGTAAGTCATGGAATGAAACCACATCTGACACTTGACACCAGCAAGAAGCATAAAGGGTTTGACTTCTAAGGGCCAGTATGGAATTCTAGACCACACTGTAGGTTTGTAGAAAGGCTCACCTTGAAGTTCTCAAGGAAGCCCCCACTGCCATTCTCTATCTTGTCATCCTCCCCTACAGGTAATCCCATCATGCTGCGGCTGCGAAGCTGCAGCTCCTCAAAAAGGCTCTCCAAGAGGGCACTCCGTGTTCTTTCCTGCATCAACATTGGGAGTAAGAGCAGTTTTTACTGTGAGTGGAGAGATTTTTTTCCTGTTTTTTCCAATGTCTCATATTCTTCCTAAAAAAAACCCCAGCAAACAAAAAGCTCCAAAAGACCAACAATGACAACAACAAAAACTCCATGAAAATTACTTTAAACAGTATGAAGTGTTTTTAACTGCATAGTTACAGAATATATTGCAGTAACACCCAGCCCTTTTAAATTCTTTCTAAAGCAAGTCATAAAGGACACTTCTTTACAGGTGATGAAACAGAGACATGTTTTTTTCTAGATCAGGCAACAGCAGTCTGGAATAGGATTTTGGTACCTTGAACCAAAAATCAGTGATATCAGCAGGCATCCGGTAGCATTACCTGAATTTTAATTAATTTCCCGCAGCAAAATATATGCATCATATTCCCATTCTTACCTGAAGATTAGATCTCTATATTAAAATATACCTGTTCATATTCTATCACAACTGCTAAGAAATATGAAGGAAATATCCCATAACTGAGTATAAAATCATATTTCATCTTCCTTTCTTAAGCAACACAATTTGGTGTCAGAAGTTTTACTTTATTTTCATTATCTGGTAATAATATATTTATTATATAATTATAATTTTTAATTTAAACAGCCAAGTACAGACCCACCTCTAATTTAGCAAATTTTTCAGCTCGATAGCAGCTGTACTCGGCATTGATGAGCTTGACCAGAAGGAATTCACGAAACTCTGCACTCTACAAGACAAGATGAAGACTAGACTAAACTGGAGATGAAAACACTAGTAAAAATATCACATTATAAAAGCACTGTTTACTGCTCTTTGGACCTCCAAAGTACTCTAGCCAGACTGACAATACCGACTCAGAACACAAGTGTGTGCACCACATGCCCTGCCAGCTAACACTGGACCAGAGAAACAAACCTTTTTAAATACAGCTGGATGTGGCAGAGGCGGTCCAAAGAAGGGAACATCATCTCGGGCTGTGACTGAAACCTGAAATAATATAAGGGAAAAAAAATTAGTATGAGAACACCAGTGATACCATCAAACTACCATGACAGATTTGATTCCTCCTAAATAATTTACCTATACAAAAAGAGATGTAATATAGTGTCCTGTGCATCCCTCTGTCTCTGAACTCAGTGGATGGATGTGCTCATTTATCTCCCAGAAACTCAGTCAGCTAGACGTGCACAGAGTAATAGCAATATAAAAAGCTGAACTGACTGCATTTTTAAAAATTATTTTAAATAATCACTAGTATAACCAGTATATTTAGGAACAAAAAAAATGCTCCTATTCAGCCTGCAAGATTAACCTCCACTAAAGGACCTTTGTCAGTGTGGTTCTACTAACAGAGAATCCTTGGTCGAGATACACTGCACACTGAGGGGAGTATCTCAGTGCCACTGCCTCTGTGAGTCACAGGTGGTAGACAGGCAAATGCATTTTCCCAGTAAGAGACAGGTTTCATTTGATTTATTTTTAGCATGCTCCTACCTGACATATCAATGTCTAAAGAAGTAACTGTAATTCAGTCCAGTTTTTACACAGTCATTTGTTTCTTCATAGCACTTACCCATAATTATATGTGGTTGTCTTACCAAATACATACAGTACTTCACAATATCTCACAGGGTTTTTTGTCATGTTTGAGATGAAACAAGACCATTATTTGTCCTTCCATACAAGAGGAAACAATGTCATAACCACAACTGCCTCAAAACAACAACAAATACATGTCACAGAGCCAGTGAGAGATGTGAGTTAAATGAGAAGAAGGAAATGGGCTCTTGATTTAATTCAGATTTCTCACATTTCAGGCCACCTCCCCTAATTACAAAGCCTCCATCTGTCTCTTAATAGATATCTACCAGTTAAAATCCTGTTTCGCATTTTTAGTTTTCTGATTGCAAAAATGGATTCTGTGAAATAAATTCCATTACTGTTCCTATTTAACTGTAGGAACTAAAGCTTAGGTAAATTGAACAAAGGATAGCAAAGAAATCTTTCAAATGGCAGTCTTTTGTGTACAACAATGCTCTCAAGGCAGAATCAGTTAAAGCCTCTTTAGAAAAGCCTCTACAGAAAACTCTGCATTGGCTCTAGGGTGATTACTGGAATGATTTCTTCTTCATGGAATGAAGCAAACTTATTACACTAACAAAAAAAAAGAAGGTATTGCAGATAGGCAAAGATTAAAACAATGGCAGGAAGACACACAACAAATAGCAAACTTTCCCAGCTTTTCCTTGTCATTAAAAGGTCCAGTGAATTTTTGCACTGTACAAAACACAGAGCAAGAGGAGAACTGGAACTCCATGGCCTGGTCAACATGAGGCTTTCACTACAAACCAGCTGCCCAAAACATAGGGAACAAGGGAAGGTGGTTGCTCCATCATCAACACCCTCTTGGTAGAAGAGGAGATAGGGATATTGTCTTAATTTTTAAATTCTTGCTGTTCCTGTAGACCTCAAAGGCACAAGGACTCATCATCTCCATATCAAAATCCCTACATAATACAATGCAAGGCACTTGGATTAAAATTTTTCTACAATGGAATATCCATTCATAAATCCAAGTTTCTTTATATTTTCTGCTCTCTCAGCATCACTGAAAGTTAAACATAAAGTTATACAGATATCCATACAGAGTCATGTCAGAGAGAGAATGAGCTGCGTCTAAAGGCTGTAGATAATTAATCTGTGCTCTAGCATGGCTTCTTCCAGCTGGAGGATCCTAACAGGTAACACTTCCCTGCCAGATGGGCATCAATTCTGGAATCCCCAGAAGCAGGTGTAGCTTGCTTGGATTCCGTAGTTAGGTTAACCAGTTGTATCTGATCTGCAGCCTCAGGCAGTGCAAGCTGCAAGCACTGTGCTGTGCAGCATGGGCAATGCAGATGTGAATTTTACCTGACTTATACAACGGAAGTGAGACAGCCCCCAAAGTGGGATCAACTTGTGCTCTTTGATGTAAAAATTTTTTACCTAAATTCTTTCTGCTTCAATTCCAAAGTTTTAAGCTTCAGAAATTATTCAGCTATTCTGAAAAGCATACAATTTAACTCTGCTTTCAGGTGTAGATACTCAAGAAATCAGGACGACATCTGGCTGAACCTGCACCTCTCCCAAAGGCCTAAGAACCCATTTCTACTTCAAGGATCAAAATCAGTACAGATTAATCTATTGATCCTGGTTACCTTGTAGAGAGTGTCCCCAGAGGTGCTATGAGTGAGCTGAACCACCACATAAGCATGTAGGAAATTAGAAGCAATCATATCAGGGACAAAAGGAGTGCTTTCATCCTGGAAAACAATGGCTACAATATCATTCCCAATGTGACGCTTCCGCTGAAGCTGGAGAGGAAAGAAATAATGAAGAGAGAAGGCAGGTGAAAAAGAGCAGAACGGTACGATGGGACCTCAAACACTGGTCTGCCTGACATCTCAAACCCATCTGTTCACCAAACCCCCCATCACTACTTTTGCCATTACTTCAGCCATAATTCCCAACATTATATAGTCAGGCATTTTCCCCTCTATGCAGTCCTTCTTCAAATACTCCTCCTTTCCCAGCCATGCTGCTGTAATCCTTACTCCTCCTTCTGATACCTGCTGGGAATCTCCTTCTGTGAAGGGCAGCTTTGTGGACACATGAAACATGATCTCCTTCCCCCGGAAATTTGTATAGACTGACTCGGTGCCTGTTTGACCTCTGGTAACATCCAAGCCTCCCCGGAACCTAAGCAAATCCACGCCATGCCATAGGCAAGGCAGTACAGAAATGAGAGAGCAGAGAGAAGACAGACAGCATCAGCAACAGTAGTACATCAGGACTATCAAAGGTAATGTTTTAAAAAATCAGTGATAGGGAGGCACCAAATCTTCCCTAAACCAATGCACTGACTGAAGCTGCATCATCTTTGTGCTGGTGAACATACCAGCTTGCTGAAAGCTATGAAGTTAAACCAGGGATCCTCAAAGTAGCTACCTCCTTTGGCATTCTTCTGAGAAACACACTCCATATGTTAGAACTACAGAAGGGATGGGATGCCTCACAGAAAGAGCCTAAAACAATACTGCCCCACATCACCGTGGAACAAACTCGTATTTGCACTGCCAAATAAAATTATTCTTCGCTGATACTGCAGGTCAGATTGAGATACCAGGAGACCTTTAAATCAAAATACCAGCAGAGACCTAAGCTCCAACTAGTTTGCAGACATGATGTCTGACAAAAGCATCCAGGGCTTCTTCACCTGCACTGGGATTCAGAAGACACAGTCGTTTTCCAGAAGCTGGGCTGTAACAGAGTCACAGCCTATGAACAAATGATGTTCCCTAACTTAATCTGGCTTTCCAGCTGCTCTGTGTACGCACCCACGGAAATCCTGCAGCTGAATCTTGTCACCAAGGAAATCCAGGAACTCCAGGAAACCCTGACTCTCTACTGTGTTACTGAAGACTTCTTCTTCAGTTGTCTACAGAAGGAAAGCAGAAGTAGTAAGAAGCACAGGGAGTACAAAGAACAGGGAGTAATTTCTATGGACAGTTCAACCAACAAACATCTCTGCTTGAATACATTTCAGATCTGAGCCCCCCATGGTGCTGGCATCCTGTGCCTCGGCCCCAAGCTACCAGGAGGGTTAGAGTTAGGGTTAAGAGATCCACAAAGCCTATACTGCTAGAGACATTATGGGTGGAAGAGGCATGCCAGGGGAACCACAGAGTTGCACAAACACTGCTGCCTCCACACCACTGCTTCTGGACAGTGCAGACCTTGCTATTACATCCTTTAAGCTAAGAAAAGTGACTTCTTTGCATTTTGCCCCAAATAACGTGGGATCTGATGGGTCTTACCTGTCCAGGTTTTTGGTAAATGACCCCAAATTTGAAGTTATTGCTTATGACATGTTCATCAAATGCAACAATAAGCTGCGAGGCCTGAGGTAATGAAAACAGAAATTATCAACTGGATGTCATTAGCCAGACCTTGATGGAAAAGTGGTATACAGCCATATATGAACACTGTACCTTGGGATAGAGGACAGGAAAGAAGCGTTCAACATTCACATCCTCACATAGTAGCTGTTGAGTGAGAGAGACGGGGAAACAGAAGTGTGATTATCATGTGCCCTGGCTTGCTGCAGGCATGAGAGTGTAGGCACTGTTTATAATTATCTGATAGGAGCCCCTTCAGGCAAAAAATTCTGAGGTAAAATTATAAGAGAAAAAAGAAAAGGCAAATGGAAGGGTAAAAGGCATGATAGTTATCTGGGGGAACAGTAGAAAAAGAGGGAAATGGGAGGACAGAGGTGAAAATAACTTGAAGAATGAGGCCTTAAGACAAACAGGCAAGCATGAAACTCACCTTTGCCATCTGAACAGCATTGGGAAACTCATTCAGACAGGAAACAGGAATTAGATCATGTTTAATGCCACTACGAGTCCTGACATAAAACAAAAAAGGCATTAGAGACATGGCTGAAGGGAGACACAAGCAACACTGGCTCTTTAAAGAAAGACTAGGCGTTTCTTCAGAGTATTGTTAAAGCAGTTAATTCCAGAGAGTTTATTTTAACTGTGGTGCATAGAATCACTGGAAAAGCAAGGTATTTTCACTTCTTACTGCCCATCACTTGTTGTGGTGAGCAGAGGAAGACAAAACAGGAGCCTTTAGTGTCTTTGCTCCTTTGCACTCTTGTCTGCCTTGAAGAAGTATTTTGCTTCCCCCAACACAGTTTTCTTTCACAGAAATCTAAATGTAAAAATACAATTCATGGACACAGAATAATAAGGGATTCCCATGATCAGTGAGAGCTTGAAAGATTGTTAAAGGGTCTGCTAGAAACAGCCTAGGAAAGCAGATCTATGCAAAGTAAATGAGGTAGAAACTGGTGTAGCACTGCTCCAGAAAGCTGACAGAGGAAAGCTGCCTTCCTCTTTTTATGCGTATTTAAGAAGAGATATCTTTCTAAGGAAGAAGAAATATTGGGCTGTCAAAAGCCTCTTCAAACCATTATAAACAAGCTATTGAGAAAAAAAGTACTGCATATAACAAAAAATCTTAATAGAGAAATAACTACCCTTTTGTTCTTCCCTGGTCTCTTCCACATAGGAAGATAAACATCTGCAGGCACAGCTCACAAACAGGCTCTCTTTATTCCCAGATTATTGCTGGCAGTCTGAAGCATTCTCTGCAGACAGTGGAGGAAACCCACCAGTGATCTTCTTGTAGCTAATTCCTATGCAACCATTTTTTTCCCCTCAGTCCCGGACAAATCCTTGTGAGTGGCAACTGTATGTCACTTGGTTCCAGTAGCATTGCCTACTGGGAGTGCACCCAGACCACAGTGCAGTAAAAAGCTTCTCTGCAGTGGCCTCCCACCTACACAAAATCCTTCTCTGTTCTTCCTGTACTTCATTCAGCAGCTCTCTCTAGGTAATGTCTCTCTTCATAACCCTCTCTAAGGGTTATGGCTTCATAGATTGTCCTGGGAATCTAGGGAAAATTCTAGATCTCCTTCAAGGGAGCCTTAGTCTCAAGTACAAAGCCTGGGCTAGACTGTCCTCCATTAGGGAATCCATATTCTCCCAGAGAGTACTCACATGTCTCTAAGTAGACAGAATAAACAGAGTAACTTTTTATTAGAACAAGTATTTTCCACACAGGTACTACAAAGATGCACCTGTAAGCACCACACCATCTTCTTTAAGGAAACTGCTGAGAGCAACTCAAGAGCAGAAGGCAAGAAAAAGAAGGCTCAAAGGTTTCTCTGCAGTTTCTTTTCTCTCCAGAAGAAACACATGAAATTCACAGCCACATCTATGCAGAGAGAGTGCAAGGTAAGACAAGACACACAGCACAGTAGCACATACTTCAATAACAGGCACTGTTACCTCAGCAACAGGCGTAGATTTTCCTGTTTCTCAATCTGTTCATACTTCACAGAAAGTACTAGGTAGCCCAAAGACAAGTCACTGGAGTAAAAGTTCTGGTGCTCCTGCAAACAGGAAACCAGAATGCATTATCCCCAACACACTTCCTGGAGAAGTTTACTAGGTTGTTTTTCTTGCATACAACCTGTCACTCAAGATTCACTAATTTTTAATTTAACTAGGAGTAGCATGCTTCCAGATGTGTCTATGTTATATTCCAGCCCACTTGATCATCAGGGCATGAGCATATCAGTCAAAGTGAATCCAGTCAGTTCAGTTCCTCCTCACCTGTCCAACATCAGAAGGGCTCCTGAGAAGGAATAGTCTTAGAACATTCAGCTACACATTTTGAGGAAATTGAGTTTCCTGTAAATAAAATCATATCTTTCATGGACTTTCCCTGTACCCATTCAGATCCCGCTTGACTAAGAAGTGTCTTCCAGACATTCAACTGGATGTGGTTGTGGGAATTTTCTATCTAAAGAGCAATGGCAGGATTATGGCAAACGGCTGAACTCCAAGAGTGCTCCCATCTCAGGAAGGATACCGTCAGTAAGCAAAAAGGTTTTGCAGATGAAGACTGATCTCAGCAGTGCCACTAACATTGCCTAAGTGCAGAGTTTCTGGAACAGAGTCATGCAGTCAAACAATGAAAGATACTGCAAATATTTTCACAGCCTCTATACGTAAGTGGCTGTGGCCATACATTTTTCCTGGATATACAGCCATGTTCCAGTGGTCTAAGTATAGCAATGTATATTTTGTATATTGCTATATCATATGTATTGCTATATAATCTCTAACCTCAAAAGGTTAAAGCCTTTTGACACAGGATGTGAATGGAAACCTCCAGCACAATGAAAACACTAATTAGGTGAAATCATGCAGAAATGCCTTGATCATTCCCATCATCCTAGTGGAAAAGCATCCTCACACATGACACAGAAGTGGGACAGCAAGTTGTATTCAGTTATACAGCCAAAACTTGCACAATTTGAAATATATTCTGTGAAAGGAATACTCCAAGCACAATAAATTAGTGAAGAACTCAGTGGGAGCAGAGTGCAATTTGATAAAAAAACACTGCTAGTCTGTCGGTTCCTTCCTCAATCTTTTGCCTAGAGTATATAGAACATATATATGCCTAGAAGGTCTGCTCTGGCCCTGATGGATTGCAACCTCTCTCAAAACACTGGTAAAATTGTCTTTCACTATCTTAATCTTTTGTGTTAGTCAATAGTTCTGACTCACTAGTCAGAAACAAAGATACATCTAGTGAAATATTCTGATATCTATGTGGACACAGCCAACTTGAAGTTAACAGACATAAACCAATCCTCTCTCTGAAACAAAAAATAGGAATAAGTAAGACTACAGTCACTACCCTAAACTAAAATGCAAAGATGTAGCTATCTAACTTTTCAAAGCACTAGAGATGTCATTGTTCTCACCTCCTCTTTGAGACAGAAAACATCCAACACCCAGAACTGCCCTGATACTGACTTATGGGCAAAAGGTTCCACAGCTGATCAAGCGAGGCAGTCTGAAAAAAGTGAAGTCTAAGAGCAGCCCTGAGGCAAACAAAATAATATGGCCTCTAGACGTAATGCTCAAATCACAGAAGTCCAGTGTGATCTGTCACATTGGTCAGTGATAGTATATGGAAAAAAAAAAAAAACTGAAGTCAAAGGAAGCCACAAAGGACAGTTTATTTCTCCTGACCATGACTTTCAGGATACTAATGGATTTTGGGAATGTGAACAAGAACCAGGTGTGGTAAGTCACTGTGACCAAGGGCAGAAAGACAGAGCAGCTGAGGAACAGATAAACTCAAGGAGCAAAACAAGACCATGTTTCATGGTCAGCTGAAGTCTAGAATCAAAATCCTTAAACCAAATAAATCAAATGCCAGGTTGGATGCCCAAGACAGGCTCTAAAGGGAAAAGATGGCATAATGCCAACAAAAATCTGAACTAGAAGGCAAAGCAAAAGAAGAGAAGCCAAAGCCTGAGGTTAGCTGTGACTAAAAGTAATACTGAGTTGCAATGACCAGAAATTAACATGCCTTTTGATGAGACTTCTAAGCCAGACTCCAGCATATTTCAATTGGAGACTGGATTATCAGCTCTGCAGTTGACATAGCTAGGCAGAGCTGCACAAATGGGTACAATACTCACAGTGGAATGGGTACCAGAAATAGTAGAATTTTTTGTCAAAGCCACTCGGGATATATAGCTTGATCCTGAATGTAAGCCTGGGGTTTAAACTGAGATCTGAGCAATTGTATGTATGAATAAACCTATAATTTACTCCTTAAGATTTTCTATCTCTGTAAAAACACACAGGCAACATACATCAGACTCATACTCCTTCAAAGGAGAGCAGCTTTTATTGTTAGTTGTCCTGAAGTTAGAGATGAACCATCAAAAGGCTTTACAGTTGATACTGGAGATTGCAAGTCAGTAATGACAAGATATGCTGGAGCTGAGATGACCTATGTATTAAGCACAAATTTGTTCAGCCACAGAGGCAGTCTCTGTAACATTTAATATAGTCTGAAAGGTAGTTCTGGATTTCAAATAGATCTCTGTAAAAACAATTAAGTATCTTCCATGGGCCAAAGGAAAAGACTAACAGAACACACAAGGAATGCTGACGGTTTGCCTAAGAAGTTATAAAGCTAAGACATCTGCCATCTGCAGCAACTTTAACCAGCACAAAAAAATGACAGCATAAAGGAGAAATACATGATCACATACGAATGCATAGCAAGAAAGCTTCCCCCTCAGCACTGAGAGCTTCAGTTTGAGAAACTGGACCCTAAGTTTATTTGACTGGCAGTTACAATGTATACCTTTATTAAATCCTTCTTGGCTTCAGGCTACTCCTTATTACAGGCTTGAAAAACAACATAGATATTGAATAATTCCCAGAACATAAAACATAAGGTTTTACAGCCTCCTTCCTAAAGGCTAAATAAATCTTACTGTGTAATCACCATATAAAATACAGAGCATGAGGCAAGAAAAAGGGACTGAGCTATGGTTTGAATGTTCTAGCACTTCTTTGGGTGCTTTTTTTATAGGGTCTGCTGTAAGATATTCTATAAAAAGTACTGTTGGAGTTTGAGCAATCTGCATACATACATCCAGAACACAGACATGCATATTAAGATTGTAGTACCACACAATACTTCGATCTCCCATCTTGCTTAAAGAATATTCCCTAAACCACTAGCTATGCCTCTCCCACCATGTGATGCTTTCAGACTCTTCTTCAGCTAAGAACTGTTTGCTGTTATTCAAAGCATGAAAGAGACCTTTCCTGATAATGCTGAAATAATCTTCCCATGTTACCAACAAGAAAAAGATCCAACATAGTATCAAAATCACTGCTAACTTTGCACTGAAGAAATACTCTTCTAGTGGAAAAGCTCTGAGCTCTCTTTAAGCTTTTAAACCATGGGGAAAGTTTCCTATCCATGGGTAGAGTTTTCTGTGACCCCTGAGTCCTGGTCACCTTGTTCTTTTCTGACACTGGCTTGCTCAAAAACTTGCATATTTAACTGAACACAAACACATATTCATGTCAGTTAAGGCAAATAATAAAACACTGGACACCAGAAAAGGAAGAATTTAGGAGAGAGTTTTTCTGTAGTACTAAGGCACTAATGGTTGGGCACTTTGCAAATGAGAAACTCCACAACAGAGGACGTCCTGGATCTCACTTGGAAGAAACAATGATGATCTGGCCTTGCTTGAGCAGGAGTATGGACAAGATGAGCCCAGAGGTCCCTTCCAACCTCAATTGTTTGGTGATATCAGGTCAGCAATGAATCTTACAATTTGACTGAAAAATCATATCTAAATTTGCCTCTCATCCTATGTGGCTCTGGAAGCCTTCAAGCACAACCCTAAATTTACCATGACAGAAAAATAATTACAGTTGGTATACTGAAAGCTTCCAGAAGGTTACAGGGAAAGTGTCCAGATTGCACAGCAGATCTGTTAGTCTTGAGGAGAAGCCTCCAGGAAGGCTTCGGTTTTTTTCTTAATTATTTATAATCATATTAATATAATTTTCCGGTGTTGTAGAATAAGATTCGCTACAGAAGATCACTCTGACAAGCCCAACTACTGCAGATCAGGTCCCCAGCACTGTGCAAAGCACCACCTATTCCTGATTTTGAATTTATTCAGCAGGCACGGAGGGAGATCACTGAATAAGATGCAGTGTGAGCATACTTGCCAGGCTTTCTTATCTCCTTATGCCATGAACCAAATCTCAGAAAAGATCATGGGTTTTTCTCACTTGTTCTTTACAGCTAATATCATCCTGATATTCAGTCTGGAAATCAGACAATTTCCTAAACAGGCCCTCCCAGATGGACCTTAATGGCTGGCCAGCAAACATTCACTTTATGAGGCCTAGCTCTGTTTCCCTATGTGTCAAACTGGAATTTTCAAATTCATGGAACATTTAGCACCAAACTTTCTTAAATCAACAGCTATAAAACACATGGTCTGGTTTCATCACAGACATTCTGAAATGACCATACACTGAGGAAAATGGATTGCTCTGCCTCCTACTGAGGAGCTTGCACTGTCAGTGCTGAAGTCCCCTATAAAAATAATGCCATTTCAATTTCCAATACTATTACATTTTTGTCCACTTGTTATCCCAAGGTTGGTATCTGTATAGGAGCCTCAAAAAACCTTCTTAATTAAATAAAAATATTTCCTGTGCAAATCTTTCTATTAATGCACAGGATGATGCACATTTCACAAGGGGAAAAACGGATTTAAAACACTACAGACTATATCGTAGTATGTACTTCATTTACATCAGTTCAAAGCATTATAAGGAACTGAAATGCAGCAGCAGTACAGACATTTTTAAATCCACCAGAAAAAGCATGATAAACATTTCAGCCTTGCAGCTGGGTGGGCAAAGAAGGCTCAGAAGGTCACGCTTACCTTTCCCAGAAAATGTTTGCGGTACAGCTTGGCTGTAGGGTCACTTTCCAGTTTCACTTTACCACTCCAGGAACAGGGTACATCAGACAGAGTTGGACTCAACCTGGAGAGGTTGTGGCTGGTCCCTTCAATCCAGTAGCCCCCAAACTGGGGTAGGATAATGAGAGGATATGGCCACCCTTTCTGTAATACCTATTCAGAAGGCCAGAGAGCATTAAAGCTGACAGGTCTGTAAGCTGGAAGGCCAATAAGCTGAAAAACCAATGAAGTCCAAAGACAAACAGAGAAGAGAGCAGTACTAACTCACCTCATGGATGCTGGGATAAGGAATATACTCCTCTTCTGTCTGAAATCAGAAGAGGCCATTAGCAAAAACATGTGACATCTTTTAAAGTATATGCTCTCATGACTGTGCAAGCTGTGCCCTCTGCCTCTACTCTGCCCTAGGTCATCCTTAGAGTTTCACTTCAGGACTTAAGCTTAGACTCCATTTCTAAGGTCTCAGCATTATAATAAAGAACTTTGAGAACAACAGACATAGGTGTCAGATTCTACCTCCCTCCTCCTCCAAACTGCAGGGAATACATGCAGTCAAAATGAGGAAGTAGCCAAACTATAGGCAAACTTGATGTGGTTAGGAGAGGCAGCCTCTCTCCTTTCCTTCCACACAGTGTTAGACAGCTGCTGTCCCTCTGCTGACAGGGATGACAGTAGGAATGGTAGAAAAAGTGCTGTTATTTACAGTGAGATTGAGGCTGTGTCATCTCCATGGCTGATCTGTGGTATGCATCTGAGCAATGTTGAGGTGTGACTCAGAGAACAGAAGCTATCTGAGCCAATTTATGCCAGTTGGATGCCCCCTCCATTACCACAACGAGCACTATTTCTGTCAGAATAAAGCTATGTCAATTCTTGATGTGGCATTTTTTATAGGTCACCCCTACATAAAAGCCAAGGTCAAGTTTGATTTTTAAGGTTAGTAAGCCTGAGCTGAGACTGAAAAATGGAGTTTTATCCTCAAATTGAGGACTTAAAGACAGGAATCTCGTCTTACTGCCTTAATATTGGGCAAAACAGATCAACTTTCTAGTAGCATCTCTGTGAGTCATCAAGCCATTTATTTACTGAAATAAATGCTATGTGGTTTAATAATTGAATAAATTTAAGATATTACTTTGTCAAAACAAACACTTTTAATAATAATAAACTCTTATTGGAACTACTTAAATTAGAAAAAGAGAAATGTTAATTCTATTTCAGCTGCCTAGTTTCACCCTCTTGTGCAGCAACTAGGAAAAAAAAAAAGAAAAGAAAAAAGGCAAGCATGGAAGGGTTCTTGGGATGTTTGCAGACACTCTGTTCATTCCAGTATGAAAGTACACTGCAAGCCAGGTCAGTAATTATCTGCCATACTCAGCAATTTAGGAGGCAACAATAACTTGGCCTGACCTTGAGAGGAGCTGGAAGGGAACATCTTTGTTCATCCAGACGACTCCCCTGGAAACACAAAGTCACAGACAGTGAATCCTGTATTTTAGCATGTCTGTTTCACTTACCCTCTGTGTCCTTCTCCATATCCTCAATATGCATATTTTGTCCCTCTATAAAATCTTCCATTTTAAGCAAGTTTGGAAGACTGAGATAAAAAAGAAAGCAAAGCTAGAACTTGGCCAGTCCCCTAACCTGGCATTAAAACTGAAAAGCTACCCCCAAGCTAACACCTCTTAAAAAGTAGATAACTGGCAGATATTAAAAACAATCTCTCAAACTGATTCTCTTATTTGATTCTCTAATCTCTTCTAGCCACCTTTTCTGTCCTAAGCAATAAAAAAAAAAAATTAAAAAAAAAAAATGGAATTACTATGAGGTGGGTTGGAGTAACAGGGCAAAAGGCTACTAGCTGCCTAGTTTATTCCTGAATCAGGAGCTGGCATCCGGACTTGAATCTCCTCCTGAAGGCTATTCCATTCTCTGCCTTCTCACCACGGCAAAGTAACTTGCTTCCACCATACCTCTGCAGCAGAAGCACACCAGAATAGGACAATTTTAGTGAGGAGAGCCCTGACACAGACTGAGGAGAGGCCCAGACCAGAAGATATGAGGGTTAACAGGCCATATCCAAGTTGGGCATCACAGACAGAAGAGTAAGAAGCAGAATTTGCATCATCAGATAGGAAAGTGAGGACCAGAATTTAAAATGTAGGTCTCTCTTACACACAGTACATGAGTATTCATCTACCGTCATCTAAATCTTCTAACTCTCATATTGGAACATGATGCTGAGACTACATTTTCCTATACCATCAGTGACTGCTAATGGCATGGCTGGCTAATCAGGGATTCCAGACAGGATAAGGAGCTCTTGACTTTGCTGTGAAAATAAGCAGGATTGGATTTATAGCAGCCATGCCTATGCACATATTCTACAGTACAACTAGCTTGTCAACTAGATTCTCGCGGAAATAGGTAAATATCAGAGGAGCTCTACAGTGGAGACTTAGGAGGCTCAGGAACAAAAGTTTTGGACAATGTTCCAGCTGTACAGGGTGCAAAAACTACTAGCATAGTACCACTAACACTGAGCAATAGCAACCTTACTACTGAGGATTCATAATAATTAGGATGTTCTTTACAGGAGCAACAAAAGAAAAAAAAAGAAAGAAAAAAACCCAACACATCTACTCCACATAAAAACAAGGTTTTAGGAAAATTAGAAAGTTTATTAAAAGAACCTAAGAAGGAGCCATTAAAAAAACCTAAACCTTCATGAAATCATGAGGAGCCAGATCTTGAGTACGCAACAAATCCTTAACACCTTGAAAAAACTCTTCGAAACATCAATAGTAAACCCAGTATGGGTAAACTCCTTACTCCAGGGAAAGGGAGGCTAGCAGCAGATAGACGAGGTCATTCTTCAGAAGTCTGAGTTTGAGTTCCATCACAAAAAGTAGCAGTTACAACAAATTTAATTGGTTGCATTACCAATTAAATACAAGTAAAGAAACGAGTAAAGCAATCGAGGAACAATGAGCAGATAACAAAAAAAAAAAAAAAAAATTTCCTTAATTACACTAGGAGAAGGAAGTTTCACATGCTATCTACATGGTGACACAAAATCAAACTACGAAAGCTGAGCTTCAAGACAGTTACACACCCTCTCCAAAAAAACTGTTTTCCTTTCAGATTTTCAACAGTGGAGACTAAACCTTGAAAATACTCTTCATAGGAAAACTTTAGAATACATGTTTCAAATTGAGATGTCAGTACACAATACTGATAAAATTAACAACCAATTACCATGACATGGTGAGTTGTGAAATTAAGATAGAACACACGATGACAAGTGATCTTTACCTTTTGCAGAGGTAGTTAGTAATCATTTTGCATTTAGGGTGTAAAGGTGAAAAAGTCGGGTTCATGGAATATAAGTGCTAAAGAGTGTTTTGTTGATGTGGCCTCACGTTTCAGTTGTAAGCCTACTGAGTTGAGGTTCACAAGAAAGGCCAGGTTCTCAAACAGGGATTTGGAAAACAAACAGAAAGTCCTGTGCACTGGCAGAACAGGACTGAGACAGGAGAGACACATAGGCACAAAGCAGCTACATCATTCCGCAACAAACTGTGGGAAGTACTGGGACAGAAATGGAGATTAGGAAACTGCAATCTTCTAATATTTCTCTCTCTTTCCTTGGCATTTTTGGCAGATCTGATAACTGCAAGAATTTTCCAGTTTTAAAAGAGGCCCTGGCAGGAGACCAGTATTTCAGCAAACCTGTGGGGAAACTTTTTGGGCTTCTGTAAAGGAACCTCTACAGAGAGCAAAGGAATGTACCAGCGCATTCCATGACTCTGCACTGTTAAGGAAGGTCCTGGTAGCCTGGAAGCAGAAGACCTAAGTTTAAATCTACCAACCTTTCCTCTAGAGTGAAGCTTAAGATAAGTATAATGCAGGCCTGAGCTGTACAGTCCAAAGCTTTATTTTAAAGGGTAACGAGGACCACAGGAAACTTACAGCATAAGTTGTTTAAGTGGCAAAGCATGGGCAGAACAATTGCTTGATGTCTTTCCTCAAAAGAGAGAGAAATAAACTGTAGCAGTCTCAGCCGTCCCTTGAGACATCTTTCTAGTTTGATCTGGTTTGGCTCACAGCACTGCCAGTTTCCCTGAGGAGCTTACTGGAGGCAGCATCAGTCTGGGAATCTCATATTCCCAAAGTTTTGCATAGGGGTAAAACCCGGCCTGAGCAGGATGAAAGAATGAATGATAGAGAAAAAGGTGTCCAGACCCAGAGTCAGGGTTCAACAATGACCCAGGGTCATGGCATAACAAAAGAGCAGTGCCTGGAGGGGACTAGTTCAAAATAGACAACTTGGATACAGAAAGGGATACAGGAAAAAAAACATGACCATAGTTGTGAGTAAATAAAAGTGAATATACAGAAATTGTAAGAATGCAGAACAGAGGGAGTGAACAAAAGCAGTCAAGTGAAGAGGGACTGGCTATGCAAACATACAAAGATCTGAAATATCTGAGTTTATTGGATGAAATAAAATTTCCTTGTTTTTCAATTGCCTGCACTGCAATCTAGGAAAAACATATTACTGAGTGTCCTTAACACAGTATATACTGTGACTTCATCAGATCTGTAAGCACAGAACAAAGTGGTCAGTAGCCCATTTATTTTCAAGAAATGATTAATAAAATTGAAGAGAGAAAAAAATAAAAAAAAGAAAAAAGAGAAAGAAAAAAGAGAAAGAAAAAAGGTAATCTTCTTTCCCAGATCTTAGGATTATTTTCAGTTTAAAAAGAGAGTACAGCTTTACCTGTTAATTCATCACACAGAATGTGAAATGGCTAATTTTATTATCCCAATTTTCAGTCCATCAATTACATTCCAATTCAATTGTTAAAGTACTCAAAAATCAATTATTTGCTGAGGCTTTTTTGTTGTTATTTTACAGGAGAAATGTTTAAGTTTCCTGCTTTGGTTTTCACTCACTTTGATTGCTAATGAAAATACTAGGTTTCATTTTCAAGAATGATTCAACAAATCTAAAGGATAGTCATAGTCAAAGGGAAGGAAAGGGAAACAAAAACAAACAAAAGAGAATAAAGAATTAGTAAAAATAAACAAAGATCATAAAAAGTATTAGAAAATATTTTTTTCCATTGGAAAACACTTAACTTTCAAAAAAATCTGTTATACTTAAACAGCAGCTATTGATTCTCCTAGTACATGTCAGGTGACAAAACAAGCTTAACTACAAAAAAAAAGTGCTATAAAGTCTTAGTAATGGGCAGCTAAGAAAACATCATAGATGCAAAATTAGGCAGTCTGCATGCCTTGGAAATTCCCATCAGCTCCCAGCTATCTCTCTAACCAAAGTGGTGCAAATCCAGTCAGACTTTCCAAATGGTAAACTGGGAGCTGATAAACACTGACTATCGGAAGCACCAGTCTTCCACTGAGGGACACCTGGTAGTGACTCTTCCTTATTCATATTTCAAAAGGCCTGGGAAGGACTTTTGGAGTCACTGGGAAGATCACAATCATTAAACACGCACTTGAACCGAAGCAGCACTGCATGCTCAAGCCTACTTTCCTGCACAGAGGTAAATGAGCTTGGTGCGCTTACAGAGCTTGCTACGCTAAAGAACTGAGACTATATCCCAAACATAGTTTGGATGTCTGTACATCGGTTGCAAGGTCTGTGTCTGTCTGCACATGAATACATGGCAGATACACCTTCAGCCACTTCCTCCCACACTCCTCCTCTCTAGTCCACCAATAAGTCCTTCAGCCTCATAAATCTTCCTACTACCTTCCACCTCCTCACCTTTGTAGTCTCACTAAAGTCTGGCATTTTCCTCATATTGATAATTTGATTACTCAAATTCCAGAAAAGAAGTTATTTGGTTTTGGTAAGTTTAAATCCTGCACATAACAAAAGGCAGGAGTTATGTGCCATGCTATGTGTTATGTTAGGTCGAGATTAACCCACAGCACTTTAAAGAAGGTGCACCACTCAGGGAAAATACTGGTAAACTGCAAGCGTGGTCTGAGAACACATAATCTAAAAAAATATGAAGACTTCATTGTTATATATTTAACACATATAACATATTATTATTTCTTTATCTAATAAAGTAAAAGGGGAAAACACCCAATTCTGCCCTATTTTAAGTTTATAAGATAATATATGCAGCTAAATGCATGCATTTCTGTGTAAGAATTAAGCCAGAGTCCTTCTTTCTCGCACAAGTTAAAGACAGGACCTACAGTAGTTATTTATTAAACTGTGTGACCTGGCTAAAAGCAGTCAGGTTAACATCTCATTAATCACCTGTCATTATACCTGCTACCCAGCAGAACAGAGTTTCCTGAAGAAGATGCCAGTGATAACTTAGTGCAACTTTGATTTTCTCTCAGAATCACAATTCTGCAAAGAACAGACAGAATTATAATAACCTGTGTCTACTGCTTTCATCATGCTGACTGGAAAAATGAACACAGAAAAATGCTTTTGAAAACCCATTGAAGAATAAGAGACTGAGCCTAGAAGACCTAAACATTCTGTAAGCCTGCATTAAAGGATATTGTGAGTGAAGCAATAGGACAAATAGTAGCTGATTATTTGTTTGCTACAAAAAAATTAAGAAATCTCAAAGTTTAACAGAATTACTTCTCATTACCTGCATTTTTTCAATCATCTCAAACAAGTCCACAGTCTGTGAAAAGGAAAAGACAACAGAGAAAAATAATTTGACATTTGCAGAAGCCAACATTATCTTCTGTGTAACCCAGATATTGAAGAAGCCAACAGCTCCTTCCATATTTTGCAAAGAAACTTCTTGTTTGCAAGACATGATGGAATTTTTCTTCCTTAATTAGTAGCATGGACAAAACAACTGGCCAAATTGTCTTCAGCTTGTGTTGCAAAAGCTTGACCTGAAACCTGGTCAGTCAGGTATCAGGTATTTCTTTCTTTAAATGGGTCAGATTGACTTGAGGACAGTTCGGCATAAGAACTGGTCAAATTAGCAAGTTTAGGATTCTCACAGGAGACAACTATAGCTGTAAGACATACACACACATGAGCTTGATTTCAGTCAGTTCTTCTGCACACATAACTAAAAGCATATACCAACCCTGAGCCAAACATGGACTGTTTTTACCTTGTTGGGGACAGCAGGAGTGAGGACACATGGAAAGCCTTCAGTGGGAGAGTCTATAAGATCACTAAAACTCTGCACTGCCTCCTCAGACCTCCTGCAACAGACAGAGGCAGAAGAGAAAAAAAAGAAAGAAAAAGTGAACTCTTAAACAGAATTCAGGATGTCAGTGCTTGCCTGCAGTGTCTCCTTTGCCTTCTGCTTATTGTTCCTCTCCCCAGGCCATTTTTTGCCCATAAGTAAGTTGTCATTCCCTGTAAGAATCCCTGAGGTGGCTGAACTTACCACTTGCCACTCGTAAACAACCTGGATGCAGCAAAAATTTTCTGGCTTCTTACTGCTCTGTCTCTGCTCACATACAATATTTTCCTCACAACTGTCATGGAAGTGCTGAATGATTTTTTTTTTGCCAAGTTCCTCTTCATCATGGATTTGGAGCAGAATTAAGACACGTCTCACAAGAAACTTGGTAATCAGGTCTCAAACCAGAACCATATTAAAAAGGGTGAAAGTAGTTCTGAACCATCACTGAAATCAACACCAAAAGGACAGCCCCAGCTGCCACAGCCTGGGTATTAATCTCAAAGACAGGAGCATAACAGAGATGGCATAGAACAGAAAACTGAGAACATCCCACAGAGATGCAGGCACAGTTTGGTGTTACCACTGCTGGTACAGCCAGCAAGATTAGGTGAGCTTCTGTATGCACATCTGCTTTGGAAAATATTATTACTATGGTCCCTGCTGGAGCAGCAGTGTGTACAAACAGGGACAGGACTTTATTTGATTTCACAGAAGAGAAAATAAAAAGCAACACAAACAATGCACTGTAGTCTAGAGCCCACGGCACTACAGACTCACTGTCAGCTGCACCTCTCCTACTGTTACTTTATAAACACTCCACACCTCTCACAGATTTTACTGGCAGTCACAACTGGGGTTAAGTCATGGTGAAAGCCACAAAGGTGGGGCTGGTAACTAGGGACAGGTTTACAGGAGACAGGACTCATCCACTTTGTAATAAAACCATGAATAGGATTGTTAAGTGGTCATAGAATCACAGAAGGGTTTGGGTTGGAAGCAACTTTAACGATCATCTGGTCCCAACCTCTCTGCCAAATGTCACCTACTACATCAGACTGCTCAGGGCCCCATCCAACCTGGCCTTGAACACTTCCAGGGATGGGCCATCCACAGCGTCTCTGGGCAACCTGTTCCAGTGCCTCGTTATCCTCTGAGTAAAGAATTTCTTCCTAACATGTAATATAAATCTCTTCTCTTATAGTTTAAAACTGTTCCCCATGGTCCTGTCAGTACCTGCCTTGTAAAGAGTCACTCCCCCTTTTTAATAAGCACATTCTAAGTACTAAAAGGCTTTAATAAGGTCTCCCCTGGTCATTCTTTTCTCCATGCTGAACAACCCCAGCTCTCGCAGCCTGTACTTGTAGGAGAGGAGCTCCAGCCTTCAGAACATCTTTGTGGCCTCCTCTAGACCTACTCTAGCAGATTCACATCTCTTTTGCTGGTGACCCCAGAGCTGGATGCACTATTCCACATGGGGTCTCACAGCAGCAGAGTAGAGAGGGAAAATAACCTCTCTCAACCTGCTGGCCACTCCTCTTGTGATGCAGCCCAGGGTATGTTTGGCTTTTTGGGCTCTAAGTGCACACTGCAGACTCATGTCCAGCTTTTCCACTACCAGAACCCCCAAATCCTTCTCCAAATGGCTGCCCTCAATGAGTTCATCTCCCAGTCTGTGCCCATGTCTGGGATTGCCCCAAACCAGGTGCTGCACATTGCACTTGGACTTGTTGAACTTCATGAGATTCTCATGGGATCCCCACTTGTCAAGCTTGTCCAGGTCCCTCTGAATAGTCCCTTCTGTTGTGTCAACCACACCCCTCAGCTCTGTGTCATCTGCAAACCTGCTGAGGGTTAACTCAGTCCCACTGTCTATGTAAGTGTTAAAAATGTTAAAGATCATCAAACCCAAGACAAAGCCCAAGAGACACCACTTATCACTGGCCATAAAATCATCATACATATAATAATTCTAAAAGGCAATCAAGAATTGCTGTCCTGTAGCTATTAGATGCATGACTGCTCCTGCTTCCATGCTTAGAGTGGTCATGCAGACCCTTGCCTTGAAAGCAGTGGCTAGATTCCCTCTTTTACGGAGGTACAACATATTTCTATAATCTTGAAAAGACTATGTCACCAGCTCCAAGAACGATAATGCTCACCAGTTCTCTGACAATTCACAATTCATTTTAATGGCCCAATGGCACAATGTAATTTGCATATAGGCTTATCTACACAAAGTAACACAATGGTTCCATCCCACAGTTTCGTCCTGGAATTCAAATCAAAGAGATCTCTATAATGCATCTAGAAATTAATGCCATAACTTGTCTGGGAGGGAAGACATAGGAGTTAGTCTTGACAACCTCAAATAAATATTGAAATAGTTTTATGGCAAATGTATTTTAAATTAATATTAATACTATACTAATATATATTTTATCATCTTATTCACTTACTTGAAGAATGTTTCGGATGAGCAAAATTTATGTCCAAGGCAGTACATGAAACATTTTCACTGTCTCTTAAAAATCAGAAGTTTATTTTGTGTGAGCCCTAAAAAGGCAAGAGCTTAATTTGATAAATTCTCATTTTCAGAAAGAAGTGTAAAAATAGAACCTTTTGTGCAACTGGATGTCCTGGAGCCTTGTTGCATGCTAGTGTTTCCTTTCGCTATGGGCGCCGACAGTTTGGTCAGAGAGAAAAATCAGCAGCGTTCTCAGACTGTTCTGGGAAAGCTGCAAAGCAGTTGGAGGAAGTATGTAAACAAGGCTTTGCACCTGGGGTCTGTGAGCTTGTGGTATGTGAGAACATGGTGTTTGTCTTGGGATGTTTCCAAAGGTTGTTGATCTCCTTTGCACCAATCCACTCTGGGGGGTGTCTCTATTTGTCTTTGTTTTCCTTTGTTGGACCAATATGGTCCTACCTCGCAACCAATCTATAAAAGACAAGGTCTTCCTAATAAACTGTTCTTTTCCTGTCCTCTAATACACGAGTATTACCTTGTGAACCAATCTATAAAAGATGAGGTCTTCCTAATAAACTGTTCTTTTCCTGTCTTCTGATACATGAGTATCATTGCCACAGAGTTAACTCGGCAGCGACATTTGGCATGTCACTGAGGTGAATGCTGAATCATTCAGAGGAGTTAAATACACACCTGCATCATGGAAATCTGGCAGCTTCTATATGAGGTCAGTGTGGCCAGTCCTACCCCTGTCCTATTACCATAAATTCATCTCAACACTTTGGATTGACTGGAAAACTGCCCAAAAACTGTTCTTTACCATTGAATCCTAGTCCAGTACATGCCTAAATCATAAGTCTTACTGTGCATTTAAAGATGTTCACAATTTTGTAATTATCTCAAATTAGAAATATGCCACTGACCTTTGAAAATTCAAGAGAATGCCTTACATTTTATGGTATCTTTTATAAAATATCACAAAAATCTGAGGCTATTATAATTATTGCTTTAAAGTCCACATTCAATTTCTGGAACTTTGAACTTCTGGAATGAAAAGCACTAGACTGTATTATAAAAACAGAACACACTACTTTTCAAATGGGAACTTCAAACTCTTTGACCATAGAAAAGAACACCGTCTTTCTGAAAAAGGAAAGCAATTCTGCAGATTGGGAGAGGAATATTTACGTGCAAATGTATATTTGCTTAAGCTTTATTCTTAGGAAATGGCTATGAGGGGAAACACAGGGTCTGAAAAATGCTGAAGGCTAAACTGGGATTTTGATAGTGATAGTAACCAGTGCATTAATTTCAAGCAGGCAGTCAAACTAAATGTAGGTCCTGTTGATCCACTGATAAATTTCACTCTCAATTCAGAAGCAGAACAAGAACCTTTGAAGATCTCTAAGCCACTACAACTCTGCTCATGCCTTGTATTCTTGTCTTGTAGCATCATCTGCTATTTCAGTCATAGGATCTCTCTACTCAGCCTTCAAAATCATTGCTATCTGCTGTAGCTGAGCCAGTTCAATAACCAAGCCAATGCAAGTATTTGCTCTAAGAAAAACACAAATTGGACAGAATTTCATACACCCTTTCATAAATATTCCAGAGCAAATGGAGATTTGTTGCACTCTAAAAGTCAAGTGCCCCAAATCCTCAGTTAACTGTTTTCCTCAAAGTTCACAGGGAAGCAGGTGTATAGCTGTTGTAAATACTTCTGCTAATCTGGAAGCCTTCCAACAGGAGAAACACCACAGCATGATTTGCAGCTATCTATGGAACAACAGTCAGTATAATAACTGGTGTCCCAGCCTGATAAGAGTTTCTTGCAGGGAGACACTAATATGTTTTTTAAACCCCTCACTAGAAGGGACAGGCAACTCAGAAGAACTGAAGTTAACATGAGACAAGAACAGGCCTGAAATGCTCATAAGGAAAATTCTGAGTAACCACTTCTATTGAGCAACAGCTTCTGCTGTTTCACTCTCATTTCTGCCTTAGAGAGATGCATTTGTTTTACCAAATACAATTGTTAGCTATTTGGTGGAGACAGCTGAAAACATGACACAAATAGCCCTAATCTCAGAACATCTGTACAGCTTTGAAATTTGCTTACACATGGATTTCTGGAGCTTAAGAGAAGGAATTACCGAAGCAGAACTAGGAAAACAAAACAATCACTACAAATGAGAGGCGGTTTGCCCTCAGCCGGTCACAAACTTTCTACCCCTGGACTCCAACTTTCAGTAAGGAACCTCTCTTCCACCCGCACTTCCCTCTGGCTGTTGGGCAGCTCCTTGGAGGCCACCGCTCCCACTCATGGGCAGCCCGTGCTCAGGACTTCGTGCCCCCACAAAGAGGTGGGCAGGGTATCGAGAGGGCCAGGAGAACCCCGCCAGCTCTCCTTGTGGGGCAGAAAAAAGGAGAACTCCAGGGGAAAATTAATCTTGCCATCCAACCCGCAGTCCCACCTCCTGAGAAGTCCCAATAGGAGAGGTCCCCCACGCCCAGGACGGCAGGAGAAAGCCCACCGAGCCTCCCTCTTCCGCTCCTAAGGAGAGGGGCACCCGCTACAGCCCCACGGCCCGCCTGCCCAGGCCGGAGCCGTGCCGGGGGGGACGCGGGGACGGAGGGAGGGCCGGGCCCACAGGCCGAGACCCGGACCTGACGGGCTGGGCACAGCCATCGTCTCCCCCCTGACCGCTTCTCCGCCCTTCCAGCCAGCCCGCGGGGGATATTCCTGCTGTCCCAGCACTGCGATCCCAAACGCCGGCAGCCCCGTCACCGGGCTGCCCGGGAAAGGCAGGGCCTCAGGCCCCGCGGCCGCCGGCACCGGTCCCGATGCCGGTACCTACCCTCCGCTGGCTCCGGCAGGGGAGCGGTGCTCCCGGGAAAACATGCTGCACTGCTCCGCTGAGTCAGCTCCCGGCTTCCCTCCTCGGGAGCCTGTTCTCCCCCTGCCTCACCATGAAGAAGGGCACAGGCTCCCTCCCGGCCCCCTGCGAAGCCGCGGCTCCCGCCCCCACCCCTCCCCTTCCTCTCGGGCCGGGATTCACCGGGTAGACGAGAAGGGACCTGCACGGCCGGCACCGGGCCCGGGTAGGGACCGGCGGGCACCGGCCCCGGAGAGGACGGAAGGGAGGAGGAGGGATGGAGGACGAGGAGACAAGGGGGGATGGGGTGATGACTTCTGCCCCTCCTCCGCTGTGGCAGAGCGGTTCCCCCTGGAGCCCCTCGTTGTAGGAGCCCATGGATGGAGCACAGCGTGCAGGAGCAGCTGCTGGGACAGCCGAGCTGGGGACGCTGCTCTCCAGGTTGTCCGTGAGGGTAACACAAGCACAGCGTTAGACAGGGACAGCAGAGGGGGGTTTCACTTATTCAACTCTGCTGTAGAACAAGATCACATCTCCGGGTCTCAGTATCCAGTGAGCAAAGTGAGCATCAAAGCAGTTCTCCAAAAATCCCCATTCTTTTAAAGGAAAGGATAGGAAGATACTAAATCCACTAAATCCAAATCCTTGTCATTTGGACCTGACATACATCAAGTACTGCAGAGATTTGGCTCTGAGCCCCTTATGAAACAGCTCATTGATGCAATGTGTAACCTAGGAAAGCTCAAATTTTCAGGGGTCAGAAACACCTTAACCACATGTATTTCCATTTGCTCATCAATAGATTGTCATTCCTGATAAAAAAACTGAGCATGAGAACATGGTCTGCTATAGAAAGAATATGCATATATCTGTGTTTAAATGAGAACACAGAGTTCTTCTGGGCATGTATTTTTCCCTGTGCTTCTCAGTTTCATTCCACAGGATGATGTCATGTTTTCTCTTTATATCAAGAGCTATAAAAACAGTAGCTACAACCTTATGCCAAATGTCGGCCTCACATTGGGTGTGTTCTAACTAATGAAGGGGTCATAAGGAAACACAGAACAAGAGACAGAATTTGCCAGAGAGCTAGGAAAAGATGTAAAGGAAGAGTGCAAACATTATGCAGACAGTCCAGACAGAAAATATGAGCTAGCAGATAGAGATGGAGGAAAAAGAAAAAAATGCAGAAATCAAGGAGTTATATCAAAGTTTTGGGAATGAATACAGCATTTTCATCCTAATGCTTCCTATAAATTCTATTCTTGAAAGACCTGGATAGAAATTATTATGGGGACTTCAAGGGTCTGTGGGTGGGTAGAGAAACTGTAAGGAGTAAGGAATCAAGATAGGTGACAGCTTTGAATGGACAAAGAAAAGCTCCACTTGATGTTTTTAGTAACTTGCATGCAGCCCAGGTGACTCAATTTCCTCTTGTCTACCTGTTGTAATTCCCCAGAAGATCTGATGCTGGAGCATAAGCTAATTCACACATTCTCACTCCAACTCAAATGCCTTCCAGGTAGGCTCAGGGCACTGAATAGAGCTGCTGCTCTCTGCACAAGCAGGTCTTAATCATTCACCTGAATCTCTGAGCAGAGATGTTACTGGACCAAGGCAAAGAGCCAAGCCTTCCATTTCTGCTGCATATAGGAAGGAGAAAGAGACATTATCTTTTGCTGTAAGAGAAGGCTGCCAGCAGTAACTACTGCCCTCCCCCATCTCAGGGTCATTATCAGCAGCGCTGTCAAGCCTGGCCATGGTGAAAGCAAAGCATATAGAGAGGCTCAGGTCTTTCTGCCATTCTTTTTCTTTGGCACCTTCCTACTACAGACAAGAGCCAACTTTGTTAACACACAAAACCACACTGAGCTCAGCTTTAACTGTCTCACAGCTTTGCCTAACCTTGTGCAACTGCAATTGTGTACAAAGCCCTCGACATGCATAAGTGAAACAGCAAACAATTATTAAATACCCTAATTACTGTTCTAATTACTCTCCTTTAGCAATAGCAATATGAATAAATCACATGTAGGGAAATCACAGGACTGCTTTCTGTTCCTCAACTTACAATCAAGCTAACAATTGCTACTATTTACCCTACTGATGCAAAAATATTACCTATTATAAGCCTTCACTTGTAGTAAGTAGATTCAGCTCCTATTGATACTTGCATTCTTATATGACTAATTCAGTGTACTTACAGTCTCAGATTTTAATCCCTGTATGTGTCCATACTTGCATAGGTCATTATGCATTTTATAGTTATTGCGTAGTTTAGGGACTGGCATATAAGGTTTTGTTCTTTTAGTTATCCTTGTAGGCGCATTAATACATGTTCTACAGAAGTTGGTGTCTATACCTTTTGCGATGTATTTTCCCAATTTTTGTTAGCAGATTTTTTCCATGTGCTTAATTTCAATAGCATCTTATCTTGCTGAAGTAGGAAAAGTCTGTATTAGCTGTAACAGAAACGTCTCTGCAATTCTGTTAATTGAGTCATTGTAAGAACATCAGCAGATACACAGAAGCTGCAGAGTACCACATAAACACAGCAGCATGTCCTTCAAGGGTAAACTCTTCAGGGCAAAACCTGTATTTTTTTAAGTTTTACTTCAATATTACAGAAACTCATAGCTGCATCCACAGACAGAAATGCACATGTTTTCACATCAGCTGTTTCCACAGATATATGCACACAGCTTCTAAATATAGCACTGAGGTGCACAGACAGCACCTCCTGCAGCCCTGCAGCACACTTGTACTCCTCATTTTATGTCCAGGGTGGGATTCCTTTGAGTCAGGGCAGACCCTCTCTCATGCCACTCCATCCCTTTAGTTTGTTTCATTTCCTACACAGGCATCTGCTTTACTCTCCCTTTCTCTCTCTGCAACTGCTTCTCTACACAATGCAAAATAGCTCAATGTCTTTTAAAAAGCACACAGACACTTTCCATGATGAGGCTGAAACTGTCCCAAACT
This sequence comes from Bombycilla garrulus, assembly GCA_013400315.1. Lineage (NCBI taxonomy): Eukaryota > Metazoa > Chordata > Aves > Passeriformes > Bombycillidae > Bombycilla > Bombycilla garrulus. The sequence goes on along the minus strand of VXBU01012437.1, from coordinate 39,251 downwards.
CCATCCATTACACAACGCCACACAGGCAGCAGAGATCTGGATCAACCCTCCCCCACCTATCTTTGCTCCCATTCCTTCTAGATGCAAAATTTTTTTAATTGGCATTGCAAGCAAGGCAAGAATAAAAGCAGCTAAGCTGTTCATCCCCTACCTGAGCAAGGACCTCTCATCCCCAGCTGGTGAGCAAATGGAGACAAGGAAGCCAGCTGCTGTCCTTTCCTTGCACTATCAATTATTCACGTAGGTTGCAGTGTCCTCCCTCTCCCTCCCTCCCTCCCTTTCTCTTCCGCTGCCCCCACCTGCAGCTGAATGGAGATCGAGCAGGTCGGTGCTGTCACACTTGAAACTGGAGATCATTGTCGATTGAACAGCCAGCCTGAGGAGCAGCTGTGCTCTTAAGCAGAGAAGATTTGCCCTGGCAGAAGGGGACAGACTGGCAGCTCTGTACATCCACATCCTGCTCCCTGTCCTTCTAATCCCAGACCTGCAGGGATGACCTTTAAACATGAAAGAGGGGGTTTGGGGTTTGTTGGGTTTTTTTTGTTTGGTTTTTTGGGTTTTTGTTTTGTTTTGTTGTTGTTTTGGTAAGGGGGTTGTTTTGTTTGTTTGTTTTTGTTGTTTGTTTTGGGTTTTGTTTTTTGGGTTGTTTTTTTTCTTTGGTTGGGGGTTTTTTTAACCACAGAAAAGCACATTTTTCTAGTCCTCTCAAGTATAATGACAGTTATTTGGTGACAGTGAACTGGATCATGCAAATTCATGTGTATAGGTCAGAGGAGGAAGGGAAAGCAGAAGGCTGGAAAAATCTGAAACATGATTATGTAGTACTGATTTAGTCCCATAGCAAAGGCACTGGGAGAGGATAATTTAAGGGAACAGGATGACATGGTACTTTCTGTAAATGCTTTTGGTAATCATGAGTCATGAGACTTACCTGTGGGTTGGAATGATTCTTCAGTCACAATTTTTGTAGATAATTAACGGATTCTTATGTGGTACCAGTCTTAAGCAAAGGTAAAATGAGTTCTGGCAAACCTAGGTTAAGGCATTTAAAGCATTTTGCCTTTGTAGAGGGCTTCTACCCACAACTGGGTGAGTGTTCTAGATCTACCTCACAGCAAAATTAGGCTGAAATCCCAGGACAAATTAACTGTTCCATTTTGCTCTGGAGTAACTCACCCTGAATCATCCCAGTCCCATCCATTTGCTGGAGACCCTCCTGCTGTGTCATCTCAAACATCACAGTAATTTGTTCAGTTAATTCTTTCCATGACCATAGCTGTGGCAGAGTCACCACAGAGACAAATAAAAAAACCCACCATATTTGAGTGTTCAAACAGTAGGTCATTGTGGCTTTTCTACCATATTTAACTTTTGCCATCTTTTGAAAAAAAGTCTGCCGGAATTTTACCAGAAGTAGTGAAGAGTTTCCTAAAATTACATTACAATAAAATGCCTAACAGAAAGCTTTGGTACTGCAACTACAATTATGAGTAAAATTCCTGAAAACTAGCAACTCTTTTTAAGAGGGCAGTGTGATTGCTTTTAATTATCTTCTTGTTTTCAAAACTTTACAGATCAAACTTTGTCAAGCATTTCTCCACAATTCTGCATGCTGGAAATGTTTTATTTTAAGTAAAGAAAAAGTCATCACCTTTTTGTTTTCATGTGAGCATTAGAACTACCAAGTTCTATAGATAAAACAACAACAAATTTTCCAAAAATTTGTTTTGTGCAGTTGTTCGTGTCCAAGAACTCTAATTGAGTCTGCTGGAGCACTTACATGACCCTTCTCTTGTGCTGGATCTTTGATGAGGTTCACTTTGAAACCTTTCCCTCCTTTGGATCTTTTTTCTTGGTTGACCATTTTAATTAAAGGAACTTTTTCTCTGAGATAACAGAAAAAAATTATTCTTGAGATAATTATCAAGTTATCAGAACATAATTTTAAGAAAATTATAAAATCAACAAATTATGTTTGAGGCCTTGATACCCTAATCTTGGTAGAAGATAACCATTCCAGAGGTTACAAAGGGATAATGATATACAGGCACAGACAGACTGTCTAAAGTAAGTTTTATTTCCAGAAAAGTAAATCAAGGAAAAGGCACAGTAAAACTCAATAAAAGTAAGAAAATCAGCATTGTAAATATTGGAAAAGCAGTCATTTTTGGCTTTTCAGCAAGCAGCAAATATCAATACCTGTGCATCTATCTACAGATATAGAAGCATAGATTTATGCATTTTCTCCTGAATATTTAGACTCATATTGGACTAATTGTATGACTATTTTAGTATCTTACAATTTAGTATTATTCATATTATATACCATATATAGAATTTATATACTGTATACAATTTGGTATTATACACTAAAAATTAGTATTGTTCATAACCTCATCAATACAATTATAACATCCTGCCATTCATACAAGTCTTTAAATCACCCTTGGATTACAAACTGACTGGATCTTCCCATATGTCTGTAAAGACTTTAGAAGAAATTGTTTCCATATAAATACAAACACTTCCCATTTCCTTGCCACCTATATTTGAATATCTCACAATTACTCATATTGGTTCCCATTATTACCACTGCTCCATATAAGGATAAACAGGCACAAGGATACTAATCCTATCACCCAGGGCCACACAAAGGAAACAGAGCTCTGAGTCCATCAATACAGTTGTATAAACAGCCTGAGATGACTTCATACTGTGCTGACACAGGAGAGTCCAGCTTGGATCAGCCAGTGGGTCCAGGTGACATCCTGAGTGCCACGCTGGTGCAATGAAGGGGACTGGAACAAGTGGCCAGTGGTGGAAAAGGCAAGCAACAAGAATTTTAAACTGGCCCGTGATAGTGCAGCATCAATCTCTCAGCAGGGCCCCTAGATAACAACTCACTTTACTTTCAAGCTTTGAGCAAAGTTGCCTGCTAGTAAAACTTAATTATATAAGAACTATTGATCAGTTTATCAGTCTGTCAGTACTTTATGAATTGGGGAATTGGGGGGATTTTGACAGTATAATTTTGGATATTGGTCAACAGGGAAAATTCATTAGGAAGGAAATTATGGGATTGCTTGCTAATTTCAGAGATGACTGGAATAGCCACAATTCAGAAAAGATGAAGCAGCTCCTCCACAGAAGTGACATCTAGGTTCATCATTATAGGCACAGCAAAAGGACAAGTGCTAACACTCATGTTGCACCTAGGAAATTTTCAGCTATATTCAAGGAAAAATTTGTTCTTCCTATGAGAGTGATTCAGTACTGAGAAGTGCCAAGAGAGACTGAGTAATATCATTCCTGGAGATCTTCAGGAGATATATATACAAGGCCCTTCTAGCTTTGAAGTTGACCATTTAGTGCACAGTAGTTGACCTAAATTAGACCTTTTCACATGAATTTATTCTATGGTTTTACTCACTTCGTGTTAGAAAATCCATGGCATGAAATGTTCAAAAGCTCGAAGTTCATCATTCCAGGATAATATGCAATAGCTTCAAGTTCTTCAGTGTATCAGATCATAACCAAGTCTAAATTCCTCACTGATGGTTTCCACCCAGAAATAAAGTTCCATAATCATTCAGCAGGTAAAAATTTTCTTGGCAAATGTGAAAGTACTTGGAAAATCAGAGTTTGTATCATTCAGCAAGTTTTGCCCTGGAAGTATATCACCGGGGCTCAACAAGAGGATAACTTGGAGAAATGTAAAACACAAGATGTGAGGACATTCTAGCAGAGGAAATCCCTCTAATTAAAGATCACATTTTGCAAACAGTACTGCATCATCTATTTCATAGTCATGCTTAAGAGAAAGGACTTCGTTTTTAGGCTTTACTGCACCATTAACTTCATAATGGGCTTTAACTAATAATTTTAACAAAGGGAAACTCTCTACACTCTCAGTAACCATAGTCCTTCCAAAGCAGTGATATATGAATATACGAAGCCAGTGTGCATCCATGAATTACATGTGAAATCAAGGCAGAGAAGTGAAAGGATTGGCAGAGTCATGTTAAAACAAATGGATGGACAGCAGAGAGGCAAGTCATTAGACTGAGGAAAGGCTGAAAAGCACAAAGGTGAAGATATGAGCCTTGCCTAGGCTGGATCAACAAGTTTAACAATTTGCAGTAATAAAATGGTATTTAAACAAGAGGAATAATAGCTGCTTAAACAAACAAAAGGACAGCAAGCACAGGCAACGATTTTTTTGTGGCACTGGGTGCTAGAAAGATACATGCTCTGCAGATGATGAAAACAGAGAAAAAGTGTGAAAAAAAAAAGTGTGGATGGAAAGGCAATCGGACAGGTAAATTTCTTTTGCAGAATTAAATGTGCTCGCAATTTCCTTCTGTCCAGATAATCTGTACCAGTTGGAATTATTCCCCACAAACATCTCCTGCGACTTTGAAGGGTGCAGAGGGGGTTAAAGCAGCCTGCAGCACAAAGGGTGGCGGGAGCGGACCCGGTCAGACCACGTCGGAATCCCTGGAGACGGAACACGCGGGTCCCCTCCTCTGGGAAATGAGAACGGTGCGGCGGTCCCTTTAATAACGGGTGCGGTGCTGATTAGTGCGGACGACACGATCCACTGCGGAGCGGGAGAAGGGAGCGAGAGAAGGGAGTGGGGTGCCTGCTCCCAACAGGCTGCTGTGCCCGAAGCGTGTTACGGACGCTCAAAAGGGCTTACACCCCCGGCGCATCAATACAGGCGGGGGGCGTGCTGACAATTTCTTACACATGACAGACACCTGAAATACCGTGAAATTATCTGATTCAGCGAAACATTTGTACCTCAGTGAAACATNTTCATTGAAGGAGGATGCGAGCTAGCTCAGGAAAATCTCAGCCCTGCTTCCAAGGCACAAAATAGGAGTTAGTCCCCATTCTAAAAGAGTACATTCTCTGAGAGTCCTTTCCATTTCTTTCCTTTCAGTGAACAAAAGTATTCGGTTAAAGTCACAGCTGAAGGCTTTGTAGTAACTGGAATTTGATCTGAGATTACCCAAATCAGAAGTCAGTGCCACTTACAGGACCCTTGTTTCCCTCTCCCTTCCGACCTTTCTCCATTCAGAGCAAGAGAAGGACATTGTTACATACAGGAATTAGGACAGTAAACAAACAACGTGCAGACTGTTCAAAATTAATTACTCAATAGAATTTCATTGGAGAGCATCTAGCAATTGTTCCACATCAAGAGGCCACCTGGAAAGTGGTAAGGGTGGTTTATGCAGAGTATTAGGAGATAAAACAATGGATTGTTTATTTGTTAATCAATAAGGACACATAGAGAATAAGGAGAGTGCAGTGGTGTAAGCATGTACAACAGCAGAGAACAGCTGATACTTGCTTTAACAAATACTTGGCATATATAAAGACTTTAAAAGTATCCCTTCATGACATTTGGTAAGAGGGTGTCTACCGCTTAGGAACCATACACTAACCCTAAATAGCTAGAAAATCAATTAATGAAGAATGTGGGAAACATTTTGTGTCTGTAATAGGCTAAATATGTGTTCTAACATATCTGCACATTACACACTATATACAGTTCTACGTGGCATGTGTGGCCTGGGCTGTGCATTGTAGGTACACATACATTCTGTATATCAGACATGCAGTAAAAATAGAATCTATGGCTTCAAGTTTACTTGTTACAGCAAAGTGCCCCCTAAATGTTTTGGAGTACTATCAAACAATATGTCTCACAAAATAGTGTTTTCACATAAACTTAAATGACAAAAAAAAAAAAAAAAAAATTATGATCAGTTTGTTAAGGATCTCAGTGGCCTAGATAGCACTAAGAGGACAAACACCACTGGAAAATCAGCATGCAAAGAGCATCTTGGTTAGTAAGAATCCAGTCTAATTTCCAGACTGCAGGGAGCTGAATTCAATTGCAGTGAAATTGGCTCACTTACTTCCCTGTGGTAGGATGGGGGAGAAAAGCAATAGGGTAGAAGTGAGAAAACACATGGGTTGAGATAAAGACAATTAATAGGTAAAGAAGAGTCTGCATATGCCAGCAAAGCAAAACAAGGAATCATTCACCACTTTCCATGGGCAAGCAGGTGTTCAGCCATTCCCAGGACAGCAGGGCTCCCCCATCATATGTCACGGTTACTTTGAAGAAAATTAACTCTACCACAGCCAAACCCAGCACAGTGTGGGATAAAAAGCATCCAGACAATCTCAGGAAGCAAGTGGTCTTAAATTGTAGACCTGAAATAAAGAATGCCAGCAATGCTTTGGTGACATAGAACTGGGAACAGAGAAAATCCAGCAATCTTTTAACAGCTAGTAGAGCTGCACAAACTAAAATGTAATGAAAGAAGGTCAAGATGTTTACTTTCTTCTCAAAGAATATTAAGAATTGATAAATGTATTTATATAACTGATGTAAATATATTTGCAGAATGAAAGGCAGAGCTGTAGTAAATCATGGGACTCTACCAAAATGAGAGAGGTTAGATTTGTTAGGCAGTAAATATTTACACTTTGTTAGTGCTTAACTAACCAGCCCAGCTGGCTTGGTGTGAATGCTATGGAGATGATTCAGAAGGGTCAACAGTTAAACCACAGAGTTTAGGATCAGCAACAACAACTCTCTCATGCTGAAGAGTTTTGCATAGGCATGTCAAATGTGGGGAATCACCTAACCACAGCCTTGTTATTTATAATACCAGTATCTCATCTATGACCCCAAAACAGTAATTGCTTTTTCCTTTGACTCATTCAAGAGCATACACCCAGTATTAATCTGGAGAATTTTGATCAGGTTTGATTTTGCTCTTCAAGCTATACCACTTCCATTGTCACTTACTGACATATCACAAAAACCTCTTACTATGAAAATTTCTAGCAAAAACTTCTCCATTTAGAGAGCCACAACTCACAAGAAGCCTTGATTTTGTCTATTTTTTGTTCGAAAACATATTTACAGCCAAATTCCACACTGCTTGTTTGACCTATCAGTTTCAACACAACTTGTAAGAAAAAACATTCAGCTTCCAAACTAACAAAATATAAAATAGGAACATAAAAATGATCTCCTTTGCATGGAAATGAATATATCTCTACCTTCTCCAACTCCATAATGAAGTGTGTTGACATGGTAGATACTGTATTGACAGTTTCATGTACTTAAGGTTCAGATTTTTAGAAGCTGCAAGACAGGCTTAACAAAGTTCTCCATAGCTGGACTGCCGTGGAACGACATTTCAGGGTAGGATTGCAAGAGGAAAGCAGACATGCAGCAAGCTGAAGTCCTCAATACAAGCAAACAATTGTCAGGGATTTTGCATAAATAAAAATCATCTGGCCCTTACAGTGCTCATAGGAAACTGAAAATCAGTTCATCTCCATATAGTCCTCATTCTACCCTGACCCCTACTTTGCAAATATTTAAAACCAGCAGGTGAACATAATATTGCAAGGAAGCAGAGGAGTCAGTTCTCATCATGGAGGACCTTTATCTTTCCTTGAGATTGCCAAATGTGCCAAATGCTGTAACAGTGCCTGAAGTACAAATTTAGGAAGCCTTGGTGATGGCCAAAGTTGTTGCTGAGTAGCTTCATGAGCAGGAGAATCTGGCTAAAAGGAGCACCACCACATATCAGAGACTTGGAAACTTCATCAATATTAATAGGACCCAGGGACTTTGTCAATATCAATGGATGTCAAGCAGGTGTAGACCGGAAACTGGTGAGAGCTCTGGGTGTCGCATACTGCCACACACTCAGGTGTGAGAAGTTAAGTGATTCTGATAAAAGACTATTCTCTCTTTTTTTTTTTTAATAATCAAGCAAAACAATATTTGGAGGAAGCAGGGAGGAACAGAGGAGTCAGTGGATAAGAATATATATCTCATCAATACTTCCAATATAATCAAAGACATGTCTTCAGCTAAGACTGTGATCTCTCATGCGCCCAGTGTCAACAACAGCTTTTCAAATAGTTAACACTTTCTCATTAATCACTCTGACATCTTTCATCATCTGCATGAGATTTCACAGAACAGTTCTATGAATCAGAGGTTGCCAATAGATAGTAAACTCAACTCTTCTCAAAACACAGAGGCATTATCACAAGGATCATCTTCAGCATCAAATATGACTTCACTTGAACATAAATATCCGCAAACTAAGACCACTCTACCCTGAAATTCTCCCTTCACTGGCTATCTTCTCATTTTCACAAGTAAGACCCTTTGCAGCCAGTCAGTGCTTTCTCATGAAACAGCTATAATGTGGAACAAGCAAACTTGCACAGTCATCACCATTAATAAATTCTCAAAGCCATTAGTTCAGCCAGATATACAGTTAATTCCACATATTGAGTATCTTGGTTTTTTGTTGCCTATAGTGAGCAAGAAAGCTATCTCGCAGCAGCAGAAGCCCTGAAAACGCAGAGTTCCCCTTCACAAACAATAGGAGTTGCAGTATCACTACTGCTGCCCTGCTGCTGCCTCAGGAGAAAGCAAAAGGTGGTGGTGTACCTTTTCCAGTGAGCTCATTTACAAGGAGCAAGCTGGACTGGCAGTGATGTGGTGTCGTGCTTTTATGAAACTGTCCCTGCAGCTCATGGCTGACCATGGAAACAGTCATTTGCCCCCACAGGAGCAAACAGCTGAAACATTGCCACAATGACATTCTTGAACATACCAGAATGACAATGCAGATGCCATACAAACTGCAACACTACGAGGTATGACAATGGCACATACCAAAAGTGCATTATGATGTGCTCTTGCTAATTTGGAGTGTCCATTAAGAATGCAAATCCATGTCAGAACTGGACAAAACCTGTCTGTATCACTAAATAAACTGATAGCTCAGACTGAGGAACCATGCCAAGATAAAAACTACGTTCTTTTCAGCTCATATGACATTTGCTTTCATAAAATAACATATCTGCTTTTTCACTGACCCCTGTGAATGCCTATTTGCAGGGATGTAACTGAAATATAACACCCATTTTTCCTGAGGCAGAAAAAGGAACTAGATTGAGTTTCCTCCTTCCAGGGTGTGCTGCCTTTATGGCACGTGTCTGGAGCAAAAACTAATGGTAAAAGTAGGCTGAAAACATGTTGCCTTTGAATGGAGAATATCTAATGAAGAAAATAAAAGGATCCCAGTTGCTGATCTAGTTTTCAGGCAAAACGTATCTTTACTAAAATAGATTTTATTCATTTTTCTTTTCTTTTCTTTTCTTTCTTAGGGTTTTTTTTTCATACTAAGTTATCTATATCTGGTCTTCCATAGCTAAATTATTCTGTGGCTTTGTCACACTTGCTTTAGACTATGAGCACCTTAGGCTGAGAACAGACATCAAGGAGCATGTGCTACAAAGCACAGCACTCAGAGAGGGACCAGTAACAACAACAGCAGTGTCCTCTTCTTCTCCAGAGCACAACTCATCAATAAAATATTTAAGTGATTTCTCTGTCTGACAACACTTTCCCCATTCTCTCACCCCACTGTTTACTGAAAACATTTGAAAAAAGTGCAATATTATACAATAGGAATGTAGGAGCACCTTATGGAGAGACACTGTGGGTCCCAGCAGCGACAGGAAACTATGCCAAATTCCAGCTTAGGAATCTACATTCTGCAACAGGCACTCCAACCTCTTTCTCATTTTCTTACATCTATTATGTTTTAGTCCACAGTGAGTTGCACAATTGCTGAATTCCAACCTAAGTAGGCTGTATTTTACTATTGGATGGTAACTCCCACATATTTCTGGTGTGGCTCCCTAGCTAAACCATCTGGAGCTGTTGAAAGGAAAAGGGCATCCCCCTTTCTTCAACACAGAAATAGGCTATGAGGTTCTTTCTCCTGTGCCCACACTGGCGCTTCCAGCATATTCCGTGACTGTGTTAGTGTAGTAACACAAGAGAAAATAGCACTTTTTTTCTTTTTATTTGTTTATGCCCTGTTAGCCATTCAGAACATCTCACAGAGGGCTCCAGAGTATAATAGGTTTGGCAACATAAGCAGCAAGAATATGTCGCTAGGACCAAGGAAGAAGATAAGGAACACAGAAACTCTGTGGCAATTACACATTAACTTTTCTCACTGCATCTCATATCCTTTGGCTGAAAAGTTTCCTATTTTAGAATGGTGAAATTATGTCTGGAGAAAATGAATGTTCCATTGTAAAGCTGCTCAACATACACAGGTCTGATTTTCTCTTCTTAAGAGACACCTAGTGCAGTCTAGAATGACAGCATATTATCTTCCTGTGTTCTTTTAACTACTCTCATTTGAGTTCTTGGTTTCATCTCACAACTTTTTCTTTCTGCTCATTTGCTCTTTTCACACTATGGAAATTTCCACAGTATTCCACATGATTCTTTCACCATATTCCAGCAGTAGGATCTTAACTGCCCTCCTTCTTCACCTTTAGTCATGGCTGACTCCTCCTCTGTCTAATTTACACTAGGAACTCTAAATTAGCAAAAGAGGAGAGGTCACTGTAGTGTCCCATTTAGTAGCATTTCAGTCACCAGGGTGGATTCCTTCAGAGAAGTGCATACTACTAATATAGATCTCACATACAGTAACTTCTCTGTAGAAGTACTGCAGTGTGCAGAGATTCTACACAAGTGAAGAAAGTCTTCCAGAAAAAGTAAATAATTTAGACCAAGCTGAGCTCCATCATTAAACTAAATCAGCTGCAGAGAGTTTTACCAATGCTAATGAAACCTCACAAATTTAAAGTTCTTGCCCTAAGAACTCAGAATAAAAATATGAGGAAGCTTCTAGCTTTCACTTTTTGATTTTTTTCCCAGACAAGAAGCAAAACATGATGTATGTGAATTTAAAAGTCTGTAAGAGGGTATAAAACCCCTCATATCATCTTGGTAAATGCTTGCTATTTTTCTATTCTTCTCCTGGCAATGGAAGGAGGTGCTGCTTTGTTAATTTTAAATACTTAGGAACTTAAGGTGTGCAGACAGCCCTGAAAACACTTCACATCTTAAATGTGACTCCCCACTTTCAGAGAAGATAAATCCTTTAGTTCTGCACAACATAACAAGTGTCTCTGACTCAATCTCTGTACATTTATGCTTTTCAGGCATCCTAGACAGCTAAGGAATTAAGAGTATCAGTAGAAGCTCTTTATGTAATGTCAGTCCTTCTGTGACCACATCTCAGCCCTGATCTACAGAGAAAAGCCACTGCAGGTAGAAGACAGCCATGCCAAAAACCCACACCACAGTGATACACATATAACTTCCAACCATTGTCCTGTAAGAACTGAAATAAGCTGGAAAGAAACAGAGATTGCCAGTTCCCAAGAGACGTATGATCATTAACCCCTGACATGTCAAGCACAAATAATTTTCCCAAAGTTACACACATATTTTGAACATCCAACCATAGGCATTTTGCTTTCCTTGGGGTTTTGCCTTCTCCTGCCTAAAACATTATACTGACCAGAATCGTCAACCAGAGCTCATGATTGCCCCATGATCTCTAGATAAAATGTAGGGATACAATTTGCTTAGTCACAAAAGTGACTACATAAAACCTGGAGGACAAAAGGTGAGGCAGACAAGACTGGAAAACGTGATTCAATAACACTTTGTCCCCAGTACTGGCTCAGGTTCAGAAATTGCTTCAGGATGAGGTTATGGGGAAGAATATACTTAGCGATTGCAGTCAGATTAATCGTGCCATGCTGTGCACGTCACAAGCCCTTGGGAATAAAGCAAGTTTCTCTGCATACCGAGCTGATAACTGAGCTTACTGTAGGTACTAAGTTAATTAGTAGCAGTGGGGGCAGAAGGTTGTGTAGATAGTGAGATGGAACAGGGGAAAGGTGAAATGCTTCCTAGAGGCTGACAACAAGATACGGGAAGAAAAAAAGAAAGAATTTTAAAAAAAGGAAATGCACAGTCCTAGCTAAAGAAATATACTATTAAATGAAGGTTCCCACAGTATGACTGAACAACAGAAATCTTTCCGTAAAAAAGAAAAAAATCTCTACTGCACATGAAAGAGAAACAGTTTAGCACAGCAGATAAATATCCTTGTTTACTCTCACAGGCTTCAACACCTTATTTAATAGACCGTGCAGAGTGATATCTCGGAGGCCTTACCCAAGCCCCACTGCATTTTCTGTGCCTTTTAATCACCAAAAACTTCTTGATGCAGCTGTGTGATCAATTTTTCTTTGTTATAGATCCCGGTGACAGTCTAAACCAGACTGTGGAGAGAACCAAAACAGCAGACAGACAAAAATTTCAGAAGCGCCTCAGAAATGCTAAAAGGCCTCATGTAGAAGCACTTTTCTGCTAGAAAACATATTGCAAATGTTAGTTCATAGAAATTCATCCTGCTTTGTATCCTTAGACTCACAAAGCAGTACGTATCACATTCATAAACATGTTCAACTAATGCACTCACAGCTGCATCATAAAGTATTGCTGCTTTATGCGCACTTGTAAATGAATAAAAATAATGCCTAAAGATTCAGCACAGTAATCCATTAATTGCATGGGTAAAATCTACAGGAGTTACTGAACTCTGAACTTTAAGAGAAATAATCCGAAGCAATCAATACAAGCAACAACCAATTCAACATAAACCTACCATTTCTAGCCTTTTTCATCCCAATATTTCATAACTATTTCCAAAACTATTTTTAAAAATGTTGCACCAATCAGAACTACTAACAAATTTTCAGCGAAACCAACATCTTTCTATCTATCCACAAATCAAATACAGCATTTCCAATCACAGAAGTAGTTCTCCAGCAAATAATGAAGAATTTTTTCACCTTTCTGACTTTCTAATAACTTAGCAAAAAGACCTAGCCCCAAAGCAGGGCCTACTCCCCATAGGAGAATGTGCAGATAAGCAAAGTGCCTCAGCTCCCTCCTTGCAGCTTAAGTACTTTCTGTAGGAACTTACAAGGGGGATTCAACAATGGTCAAATTTTTGAGGCCTTTGGACAGTAGTTCATGTACATACCAGAGCTGGGAGTTGTCTAAAGTCATCAGGCTGAGGTGGTAATCCATGATATATCTAACAGGCTTTGCTGAGCAAAAAAGGAGTCTTAGATTCTTTCTACACATTTCTGTGGGGCTTACTCAATCAAAGAAGGAAGAATTTCCTTTTGCTCCAATGGTTTGGGCCAAGTGAATCAAATGACAGCCACTACAGCCCTGGAAATCATTCCCACTCTTCCTCCCTTCTCCTCCACCATTCTTGCTATTGCTTCCTTTTAGTGGGGAATGAATGATAAAGTTAGACGATACTTTAGGATTAGACTAAGCCCACTAAATTCACTTTGGAAAAATGTAAATACTTTCCCCCTGAGACAGCTGGGCTGGTTCAGCAAGAGATCATCTGAGCATGGAGTCACTGCAAGAAAGACAAGAGGAAATAGAGAACAGGAGGATCATTTAATTACCCCCTCAAATAAGTAGGATGGAAATCTTTTATCTCTGAGGAATGGTTCTAACAACCACCAACTACACTGGTTAGAAAGTAGTTGCTGTTTGTACTGACATGTGGAGATTCCATCATGGGTCAGTCATGATGCCTGTGTAAAGAGGCTGTCAAAACAGTTTTCTCAACTCTTCCTTAGCAGTTAAGGTGTTCTCAATGCTAGGCAACCCCAAAATGGAAATCGTATTTTCCATCTAAGTAATAGCCTTGCAAAATGACATGCTACACAGCAGAATCCTGACTTTCTCCCCTGTATGTGGGTGTTAAGTCTGCTATCTTCAAAAGAATTCTCTTGAAAGCAAAGAATGGATAACAGTCAAAGCTAAAGGTCCTTTATCTGTCAGCAGCTAGTAAGGCAATTATAAGGAGAAAATATTCAAAACACATAAACATTGACAAGTCTAGGCTGGAAGGGCAGATGATCTGGTCCAACCTCTTACTGAAAGCTGGGCCCTGGACTCAGCTGTGTCTTGAATATTTCCAGCCAAGAGGATTACTTGCCCATTTCTTTGGGCAAGTAATAACATTTTGCTCTTTTCATATTAAAGACTGTTTTTCTTATATCTTACCCTTTTCCCTGTCTCCTCTTATCCTGTCACCATGTACCCTCATGAAAACCCCCTCCCTTCTCTCTGTAACTACCACTACTATTGGAAAACTGTGAGTAGACACTCATCACCTGCCCAAGCCTTCTCTTGTCTCAGCTGTACAAATCCAGCCTCTTAAGCTGTCAAAGTTCTCCAACCCTCAAGGCATTCACCAGACCATAGCCAATTTTTCAGACCACATCCCAACTGGGGAGACCAAAACTGTACACAATATTTCATGTGTGTCCTAACAAGTGCTGCTCAGAATAATCCTACCCCTTGATCTGTTTACTACCCTCTTACTGATGCAGCCCAGGAAACAGCTTGCCTTCATTTCTTTAAGGGTACACTGCTGATTCCAGTTGAGTTTCCCTTTTGTCATGTCCAACAAGCTTATTTCAGCAGAGCTGCATCCCAGTCAGTCTGGCCCCAGCCTGTAATGCTCCTTGGGATTATTCCATCCCTGCAGGAATTTACATTTAGCTTTGTTGAACCTCATGCAGTTCTTGTTGGCCCAAACTTCTAAATTAAGTACTATTAAGAAACATTTAGCACTATGGCATCTTCCTGTTACAGACCACCATGAGCTGCACCCTGCTCCTGGAGATGATTCATCCTATAGTATTCAAGAACTTACAGTAAGGTAAGCACTGATGAGTTACTCTGTAGGCATTTAAGAGAAATCTCTGAATCAGCAGCCTTATGGAAGCACCCTTATGGAAGATTCCAATTTCCCAGGCATCATCTGGAAATAACAAATTGCTTAGATGAGCAAATCTAGGGAATTCCTGAATTTTGTAGGATATAAGTTCTTGTCACAGATATTCAGTGAGACAACTAAGAAAGATACCCTCCTAGACTTGATATTTGTTAATAGAGGACTCGTGGGAGTGTTGGTGCAGCCACAGCCAGAGTGCTGGCAGAAGTTCTGGCACCCACCATTTCAGAGGGATGGGAAAGTCTTTGAATGTGTGCAGAAGAAGGCACAAAGCTGGTGAAGGGGCTGGAAGGTGTGTCCTGGCAGGAGCACTTGAGGGCTCTGGGAAAAAGGGAGGTTGAGAGGTGACTCCTTTGCTCTCTGCAGCCCCCTGAGAAGGGGAAGGGGAGAGGAAGGTTTTGATCCCTTCTCCTGGGGATCCAGTGATAGGACAAGTGGAGATGGTTCAAAGCTGTGTCAGGGGACATTAGGAAGTATTTCTTTACCTAGAGAGTGGTCAGACACTGTAACAGGCTTCCTAGAGAGGTGTCAATACCCCAAGCCTGCCAGTGTTTAAGAGGCATTTGAACAATGCCCTTAATAACATGCTTTAGCTTCTGGTGAGCCTTGAAGCAGGCGGGGAGTTGGAGATGGTGTAGGTCCCTTCCAACTGAAATTATTCTATTCTATTCTATCCTATTCTATTCTATTCTATCCTATTCTATTCTATTCTATCCTATTCTATTCTATTCTATCCTATTCTATTCTATTCTATTCCATTCCATTCCATTCCAGTTTTCAGACACACTAAAGGTTCAGATAACAGAAGTAATTCAGTACCTAATTCAGTTCTATTGCTTATCATTACCTCTCATTCCATTCCAAGATACATCAGGGAGTAAAAATGTTTTAAATTCAGCCCTCTGTGAAATAACAATTTCTTGCCCCCCTTTTTTCCCTTTTGTTTGTAAAATCAAAGAGGTCACAAAACAACAGTTGACAAACAGGACACGATCAGGACAAATGTATGAATTTACATTTTACAGAAGTCATAAACAGATTCATATGTGGGCCACGTGATGTGGGCTGGGCAGGCAGTTGTTCCTGCTTTGTGAGGCAGAGATCAAGATTCCTTTGCCACATGGGGAAAAACCCAGAAATTTCAGGACAGTTTCTCTCATTGAAGTGAAACAGACCGAAGAGATACGTCACAGGTAAGCACTCCCCCACTGCTCACTCCGCCCTCTTTCCTAATCAGTTTCCTGCTTTTGTGGGACAGACCGAGAAGAGCTGCATAAGAGTAGAAAGTGTGTGATCGTCTTGAAATTGCTTTGTATTCACAACCGGGAAAACAGAGATGCTCCTTTCCCATGCAAAACCTGTACAATGGGATCTTCCCATCAGTTGGTATCTCGCCATACTCACTAGTTTCTGACTTTTATTTTCAAAAGAAATCTTCATAGTTCCCCTACCAAAAAACTCGAAAGGAGGAAGGGAGAGTTTTAACTGGTGTTCTGTCTTCGGGTCAGAATGGGAAGCAGCAGTGCACACTTTTCCTTGTGATGAAGAGAGAAGTTAAAACATGACTGCTCATACCTATCGAAATCTCTTTCTGGTAAGTAGATGCTAAAAAAAATGTGTTTCTTTTGCTTATATGCATTTAACTATTTTTTTCTGTGATAAGGGGAGAGCACACAATGTAATATGGTGCTATACAAAACTGTTTATATTTTTGGAGCTGCATATTCATAAAAAATATGCCCATTGTGTCATGCTTTTTTTCTTCAAAGAGGTCTTCACCAAAACAGTGGGATAGATGTAGGTTAATATAACACGTGCAAGACAGCTCCTTAATTATGGTATTCTTGAATACCACAGATCCCTGGTATTCAATCTGTATTGACTGGGCACAGTGACAACTGTTGTCTCTATCACAGAAATGGGGTTTGGAATGGGGGACAGGAAAGACTCTTGTGTCTGAGAACAGAGCAAAAAAAAAAAAAAAAAAAAAAGCACATAAACAGAGAAAGAACTGAGAATATGGGCAAATACTGAAATAAATGCCTACATTTTACAAAAACACACATACCCTAGCTACATCCAGAACCTGAAGTTACATTACTGCTCTAGTGCTACACTGAAGATGTTCAATTTACCAGGGCAGACAGGTCTATTAAATAGTGCTGCTTTTCTTCCGGGATTTGAATAAGTATTTGAATGTTGATTATGCAAGGCACAAATGTCCTAGAATTAATCCTTAAAATTATTCTGTGCCTTGCTTTCACAGTAGCCTCAATCTGCCTCCCTGTTAAGCCAGACCTATATAGCTATGTCTAGTAAAAAGTGCTGATGGTCTATTTTATGCATTTTATGTTTTGCAGCTGTGTCCAAGTATTCCAACTATTCAATATGCACACACAGAGGAAATTCTAAAATGTTTACATTGGTGTGCACAGATTTCCCAGGCTTATGATGTATGTGCATGTACCTGAGCGTGCATGTTTTTTCTTCAGTCACAATACCTATAAATATGTTTATATGCTTATGTTTCATGTTGAAAAAACTGTTCCATCTGCCATAGATGTCTGTCCCTTTAAGTGCCCATCTGTTCTCAAGTGCCTGCTACCACCATCCCTTCTGCCATGTGGTTAGAGACACGCTGGAAGAACATCCGCCAAACCTTGCTGCTTCTGTTCACCGGTGCTCTTCTCATTGGGGTCACCATGCTGGCCATCTCCTCTAACATCAACCCAGTAGGCTATTTCTTCCTCGGGGTAGGGGGAGTGTGCCTGGTGGGCTATTTGCTGAGTGTGTTTGTCGAGTGTTACCTGAAGAATCAACGCCAACATGATGCAAATGAAATATCTCCAAACAGGCAAAGCCAAGCAGGGTAAGCAGCAACCTAGTTTCTCCTCTTTAACTCTCTCACTTCACTCGTGGCCATTTTAAACACTCTTTTGCTGCCCTTCCCCTGAGGCACCAAGTGCAAACTCCGTTCCCAAAGAAAAAAGTTCTTATCAGATTGTTTTCCCTCATTATTGATATGAAGGTTGCAAATGTCAATGCCATGCACCCATAATACTTATTTTTTCCCCCTGGGAACTGATCTACTAAAACTTGCCAATGTTAAACTGATCCAGGCCCATTTTCTTTTTCTTTGAGTAATTGAGGCTTGCCAAACAATGAGTCAGACAAGGAAAAAAGAAAAAACGTTGAAGCAGTACCAAACTTATTTGGGTTTAGATCTATAAACCTTATCTCTAGAGCAGCTGTTTCTTGGCAGACTTTAAGAGTAATCTGTAACTGGGTGTATTTCCACTCTTAAAATTCCTACTTGACACTAATAAAACCCCTGAGAGACTGAATACTACCATCTCTTTTGGGCTTCATGTTCATTTGCAGGTTCTCAGCATCATCTAATTTAACCCCAGGTTTCCTACAGTCATTGAAGAGGTTAACTTTATTGGTAGCCTTGCTTCCTTGTATAATCCAGATAATCATTATCCACGTGCATAAATGACTTGATGTTTACAAATACAATGTTTATTTTCAGAAAGACTATATAAAAAAGAGTCTATATTTGGCCCTGCTAGTTTGGAGGCATACTTGAAGAAAACCAGTATCCTTTTATTTAAAAATACAACCTGAAAAGGAAAATATCTCCAAAATAACATTTTTAATTTGCAGTTAGTTCTTTTAAACATGGAAAAATTAGTTCTTGTTTAAACTAAATGAAATCACTTAATTTTCTCCACTTCTTAAAAATGGGTGGACATTGAGATAATGTATTAAAAAAATAGGTCCTGTTTTATTCCATGAGCTAACAAGTAGTTAGCAATCCTTAGTGATAAATTTTAACTGTAGGAGGCTAAGCCTAGGACACTGAACTGAACAGTGTGGGTAGCTTCACTATCTCTGGGGAGTGTGGGAAAATGGTCAGATGACCTGTTTTCTATACCAGTAAGAAAGACATTCAGCCGGCTGGAGAGGTGAGCTCATGAAGGGGCAGAATATCTTACAGAGCAATACCACACGAGATACCCTGTCTCAGTCCCATTTGTTGATTGTAGCATGGTCCTTATAGTCAATGATCTGTACTAGAAACATAAGCTACGCAGTAAAATAACGAGTGTACCTGGCATTGCTCTCTGGCACAGGGTGAATGCTGCCTATGAAGCACCCACCTATGAGGAGGTGATGACCATGTCAGCTCCAGCAATATGGACAATTACAGCCAACCCAGGCCCTGTGCCCTCGTCGCTGAGCGAGCCTCCCCCGTACAGCGTCGTTATTGAATCCTCTGCCCAACAAGAGATGATGGTGGAGGCTCTCTGGGGGCCAGTGCCACTGGACACAATGCACACCTCTGAGACAGACACGGGCTCCAGGACGCAGCTGCAGCTGGCACTGCCCCCAAGACTACAGCGGTTTGTTTCAGACATCCATGAGGAAAAAGACTTTGAAGAAAGGTTTGAACCACTGGAGCCACTCACTCCACCACCTGCTTACGAGACTGCCATCAGTGATGAGATCTTTGAACATGCTCACCAGCCCTCTGCATTAGAACTGATTTCACCTTCCATGAATACAGAACCAAACCCTCACCCCAACACAGGATGCTCCTAGAGGGATGGTAAAACAGCTGATAATGTTTTGCCGAAATGTTTGTCTTACCATTCTTTGAGCCAGAATTGAACTACAGACACAGCCTCTGATGTTACTAGAATCTTTTTGCACAAAACAGTGCAATGCAATACCACACTGCTTTATCTTGGCAGATGCATAAAACCGCTACGAGGAAAGTTGTGTTATGTGTGGCAAAATTTTCAAACTGGAGATACATCTTTATGGGGAGAGGAGAAATAAGTCCTGAGAAGAGACAAGGTTGCCGAAAGACTTCTGAAGAAGGACTGTAGCATGCAACCAGAAGAATCTGGCTGGTAAAGGGGAGGACTATAAACAACACTAAGTACCTTCTGCCTGAGCATTGCAAAAAGCAATATTGCTGAGTGCTGTGTGGTCATCTGCCACCTTGAAATCCCTAAGAGAGAACAAGCCTGTGCTTCCTACAGTCTGTTTTGCAGTAACACAAATTTATCGTCTGAGCTGTTTGTTACTGTCCCTCTGCCATACCTGCTCCATCCTCAACTATGCTACATGGGAGTATGACTGAGAGGAGTGTCTGACTGCATCTGGAACCTTGTACCATGTGATACCTGTCACTTAGGGTTTAAAAGCTGATAGTATGCATCAAACAACTTTTGTTGTTCACAAAGTTCTCATCCCACACAGCCAGTGGGAGATAAATTTTGCCCCTGCAAGGGAGGCCAGCGATGGTATACATACACATGTAAGCATCCTCTGCATGGACTTCATGGCTCTACAACAGGGTGTATGTCTGCTGTATTACAGATGTACTCTAAAAAATGGCTTGAGACGCTTTATTGTCATCATACACAGAAAGGCCAAAGCTCCTCCAGTTCTCTGTGGGCTCTGGAAAGGTCCAGTCTGTCTGCCAAGGCAGCGGAGCACCTGAGGACAACAATCCCAAGGCACATTTGACCTTCATCATGATGGTTCAAGGCAGGTTCAAGTTCTCACTGATCAGTGATGGTATGCCTCTTCAAAGGGGTAAGCTAAACTGATCAGCTCTGCAGTTTCAAAGTGGTCTGCAGTATGCAAAGAGATGCATTTGCATCTGGTGAATGTCCAAATTAAAAAATAAAAATCGTGGTCCAAATCTCCTGTGAAGGAGAACAGCAATCATCACAGCCTTGCTCATGACTGCATCCTTAATTCATATGAGGAACTATCAAACCATAGTCTAGAAGCAAATAAATAATTTCTTATTGTTTGATTCTTTATAGTTCAAAGAAAAAAAAAAAGACCTTTTACGTTGTTTGTAAATAAACAGGACTGTATTAAAAATTCCTAGTGCCATCATTAATCTTTCCTCACAAAAGAAACACTCCACAAAGCCATGCTTTTGCCTGCATTCTGCTTATGTGATAATCTTGGCTTAGAAAAGAGAGAGGAGTTGCATTTCTGAATCGACAGCTGCATCATATTATTATCATTACTGATAAAACAATTATGATACCTCTATCACAGAAGTATTAGGAGAGACAACCTTGCTGATCAAGGCTGTGGGATTTCTTTAATATCAATCACTATTTGCATTTCCCTCCTGTACCTGTTAGCAGGAAAGAAAATAACTTCACCAAGAGGTGTCACGGGTATGTGAAACAGGCACAGAAACTTTGAGTCTTAAAATGGGCAACTCAGGACCTGCCTGAGTGCACCAAATTTCTGGGAGTCATGAAGAAATTCAGGTGACCAGCACAGACTAAAAACTAGCCAAAACAAAGACCAAAAATATCACCAGTACAATATCAGTACAATTTTATCTTCAACATTTGTAAAGGTTGTCAAGCCTTTGGACTTGTGTTAAGCTTTAGCAGATAGAATTCCTGTGCACCAGGGACACAGGAAATCTGTGTGCTAAAGAATAATGTGCAGAAGCTATCTGAAGCTTTATGTTACATTTTTTGTAAGTTGCATGAGGAGCAGCTATGGGAGCTGAGGTTGTTTAGCCTGGAGAAGGCTGAGGGGAGACCTTACAGCTCTCTACAACTCCCTGAAAGGAGGCTGTAGCCAGGTGGGGTTTGGTCTGTTCTCCCAGGCAACTAGTGACAGAGCTGGAGGAATTGGCCTAAAGCTGTGCCAGGGAAGGTTCAGGCTGGACATCAGCAGGAATTTCTTTTCAGGAGGGTTGTCGAGCATTGGTATGGGCTGCCCAGGGAGGTGGTAGAGTCACTGTCCCCAGAGCTGTTTAAGGAAAGGCTAGATGTGGCACTCAGTGTCATGGTCTAGGTTCCATTGTGGTCAAGGGTAGGACTTGGTGATCTCAGAAGTCTTTTCCAACTGATTTTTCCAATTGATGCTGTGATTCTGTAATGAGAGCTGTGAATTTGCTTTCGCTGGGATGCTCACTTGATTTTCCCTTTGTATTTCCCTTCGTATTTCTCTGCATATCCCGTGTGCTCCCTTTCTAATCACAGCACGTTACCATTTCTGATTGCAGCTGATTTCCGCAGAAACCCATCTCAGCAGAGGTAAAGAAACTGCTAGATGTGGACTTGGTGAAAAAAAAGAAAAAAGAAAAAAAAGAAAGGAAAAAAAAAAAAAAAAGAAAAAGGCCCGGAGCCAGTACGCTTCCCAGGAAAGCCGCACTCCCGCTACTCCTCCCCGCAGGCCGGGCCGCACCTCCGCCCCGCCGCTCCCCTGAGGGACCGCGCGTCTGCCCAGGCAGGAAGAAGGCACTCCCGCCATTAGAATCGCGGGGGCCGCCGGGAAAAGGCGGGATGGGGTTTCCGCTCTCCTGTAGGTCGCCAGGCGGCGGCTGCGGCCCCTGGGTCCCGCCCGTTCCTCCCGAGCCGAAAGTCGTCTTTGGCGGGTGGCACGAGTGGTGCTCGTCCGTGGTGTCCCCGCTCCTGGCAGGATGCTGGCGACGTGCGGCATGCAGCGGTGCCACCAGGAAGCGCTCAAGAAGAACCGGGTGATGCTGGCCAAGCAGCTGGTTTTGAATGTGCTGGTGGAGCACATGGTAGAGAAGGACATCATCACCACGGAGATGGTGGAAATGATACAGGTACACGGGTTGTCGCCTGCGCCGTGAGCTTTATTTCTGACATAGCTCCGTGTCGTTCCTTGCAGTGGCAGCATGAAAAAAACTGACCTGTTACCTGCACGTTTCAGTGTGATGGCACTCAGAGCACCTGCAGGGGTTTGGTTGCAGCGTGCAGGAGAATTGTAAAGTGCTTTTGTAGAAAGAAAGAAGTACATTTCTTCTAAGATTCCTGTGTTCTGGTGTGCAGTTGCAGCAGGCTGTGCTTAGTGGATCGGGTGGTAACTTCCAGTCCTTTATTGCAGTTTTGTGCTTTTTTTTTTTTCTTCCACATGTAGAAGCAGGAATAATACGCATTTCCAAAACAATACTGTGAAAATCAGTAAATGAATATGTTATATACCGATTTGTTGTGGCACCTAACATATAAAGAATTGGTGCTTCATATATGGTGCTGTGGCACCTTTATTTATGGTGCTTTCATATATGTAAATTGCGTGAAGCGCCTTGGAAGGTTCACTGTCAATAACAAATGCTGTTTGTTTGTAGGCTTGCGTGACTTTCCCTGTGCAGTGGGTACTGTGGAGAGAAGTCGTTGGGAATAGCTTGGGATTACTCCCAGAGGGATGGTAATGCACAGAAAACTGTACAGCATGCACACACAGGTCTTCAAAGAAAGCAGACTGGAAAGGAAGTGGTTGAAGCTGCAGGACAAGTGTGTGTCAGGGCTCAAGTGAGCAGCTGAGGGAGTTTTTAGTCCCCTAGCGAAGTTCATTATCCCATGAAAAAGAACAGATAATAAAAATAGGGTTATGAACTATTTTCTGGGCATGAGTGTAGAAAGTGTAAACCTGAGACTGATAAGGTTTTGCTAGCAGTGAAGAAATAACTTCCTGATTAATTTTGAGTCATTTTCAAAGATAATGTGAATCACTTTGCATACTTTGATGCAGTGTCAAAGATAGTGTTAGATGCCTCATGGGGCCTGTCAAGGGTATTAGTGCTGAATTGTGGGAGCTCCAGGCAGTCTCAACTGAAACAGCTCCAATCCCTAGTGGAAGAGAACAAAGATATTGTGAAACAGTGCAAGCCGGCGAATGAATCAAGGACTTATCTCTGGGTTTGGGCTGGAATAGTTAATTTCTTCATAGTAGCTGGTATGGGGCTGTGTTTTGGATTTGTGCTGGAGACAGTATTGTTAATGTAGAGGAGTTTAAGTTATTGCTGAGCAGTGCTGACCCAAGAGCCTTTTCTTCTTACCCCACCCCATCAGCAATGCTGGAGGTTCACAAGAAATTGGGAGGGGACACATCTGAGACAACTGACACCACCTGACCCAAGGAATAGTCCCCTCCAGTTGGTGTCATGGTCAGCATGTAAAGGTAAGGGAAGAAGGAGGAAGGGGAAACTCTGAGTGACAGAGCATGATGCTAATGATGCCAAGGTCTTGGGTTTGATCACAGTATGGGCCATTCACTTAAGAGTTTGACTCAGTGATCCTCGTGGGTCCCTTCTCACTCAGAATATTCTGTGATTCTAAGTCACCATTGTGAGTGATGCAGCCCTGCTGTCCTTGGAATGGCTGAACACCTGCCTGCCAACAGGAAGTAGTGGATGAATTCTTTGTTTCACTTGATGTGTGTGGCTTTTGTTTTACTTATTAAATAATCTTTATTTCAACTTTTCTCACTTTCATTCTTTGGATTCTCCCCACTATTCCACTAAGGGAGGAAGTAACTCAGTGTCTGATCCTTAGCAGCCCACAGGGGTTAAGGAACAGCATTGCTGAAGTGTGTATGGTGAGCAGGGGTGGGCTTTTGATGGCCTGCAGCTTGTCACCTAAGAGGGGAGCAGGGAGAACAGAAGAAAAGGAAGAAAAAGTCCTCTGAAACTTAGAATAATGCCAGAGAAAGTACTCTTTTTGGCAAGGTGCTGTTGTAGTTAAAAAGTATTAAACTGAGACAGAAGGGAAGAAGCCTAAAGGAATCTTCCCCTCCAGATGTAATTGGGTGGAAGGAAATGCAACAATACTTAGTAATGCATTATCGGTAAGGAGAAAGCTGTTAAGATGGATTAGTCAGGTAAAGAGTAACAGCTTAGTGAAAGAATTATGACTAATACACTAAACACACCTAACTAAGAGCTTAAATGAGTATAAATAGCAGTAGCAGCCTGAGCAAGAGAACAGAAGTACTTGATGCAGCTTATTGATCTGGAAATCGCAAGAAAAATAGAAATATGGCAGAGGTAGAAGGAAAGCTGAAGTGCAAAATATGCATTGTACTAGAAGGATAGAAATGAAGGAAACATTTACTGGGTAGTCCTAGACCTAACAGTGCTATGGAGAAAAAGTGAAGTGCATTTAAAAAAAAAATCACTCAAGTGGAAAACATGTTGTCTTACCTTTCATTTTCCTGTAGTAGATCTGTGAATTTTTAATATTCTTCCTGTCTGGCAAATGTGAAGGTCTTAGAAGTGCTGTTAAGTAGCCTGTTATTGAAAATGTATTGTGATGCTTAATGGAAACAGGAGGAGCCAAATGCCATTGTCTGATGAAAGAGAATAGATTCTCCTGGATGTTAAAACTGTCTGGTTCTATATATATCCACCCCCAATAAGTCAGGAAATAAAGGTCTGGATAAATAGTTACATTCTAAATAATCTTTTCTTAAAAAACACAACTGTTACACTGATCCTGTTGGCTTGGTTTAAGCTAAACAGAAGAAGAAAATGGTTCTGGAAATAGAGCACTTCAGTAAATTTCTGTAATCTAAGGAAAGTAAAATAAATCAAGGAGCTCAGGGAGACCATGTATGACATTTTTCCCAGTGTCAAAGTGTGAGATGTCAAGTGTCAGGTATGAGGTGTCAAACCAGTACTGAAACTTTACCATAAGTAAGAAAAAGATGGGAGGGGAGAGTGTGTTGCAGTGTGAAGAGCCACTGAAGACAAAGGTGATTTAACTGCATGAGGAGCTCACAAGGAATATGAAGAGTAAGTAGAGAGTTTATAGGTGTACAACATTGGAGAAGAATCAGTAAATAGAAGCTGCTTCCTTTGATGTCTGAAATGTAGGGAGATAGTAGGATCTGACTGTATTGAATTTAAATTGTGTCATTCAGAAAGACACTAAACCATGTGAGTTTTTTTTCCTCTGTGTACACTTTCAATAAAGAATAAGGAAAAAAAATGTGTTTACTTTGTAGTGAAAATGATGTTATAATTATCTAGGTAAAAACCCAGAAGAGGAAGGTTTCAAACACAGGGGAAAAATTATGGTGGAAATAAAGTGGGACAGTGGAATCAGCTGTTCTTAAGGCAAGCTCCAACATTTACTTGCATAAATGCCTTTTTGTCAGAGCTTCAGATGTTCTTCCAGAGCTCTTGGATGGACTTTTAAAATTGCAGATCTGGTAGCAAGAGCTTTCTTGCTTTTTAAACAAGTCGAGTACTCTGTACTGTAATCAAAGACTGAGATTGTATAGATACAGAGATTTAAAATACTCTGTTGATCACTAGACAGTAATGAAGGGGTCTCTGGTTTTGACAAGTGACATAAATTCGATTAAGTTGTTTGCCAATTCTAATACGCTTTTTCTATGGATTTTGCAGGTGCATGATAAGAATACAGAATTTTGACAGGAATTCAGAATTTATTTACAAATAGTTTTTGTTACACAGATTATTAAACTCATCTGTGAGGGGAAAGAAATAAATTAGGATGTATTGGGAAGTAAAATGAAAGAAGTGTCTTACTTCTGGATGTTTGCTGAACACTATTTACATAACCTAATGTGATGTTGAAGATGAAGTCATATCAGGAGGCACAGCTGTTTGAGTGTTTAAGAGAAGCCTTAAGGAAGAAGTCTACCAAAAGCTGACTGCCATGCATACAAAGTGTAGAATATGAACATAGTGGAAATTTCTTAAGTTTTCAATAAAACTAACATTCTGGTTCTTGAGGTCAGCTTGTGTTCTTGACTGTCATTTAGGGCTTAGAGTCATAGTCTGTGAAAAAGATGAATGACCTTTAGTTTGTCTCAGAACAGCTGCAGGTCTACTAGAAAGGAAGAAAAATTCATTACATGCTTCAGAAATCAAGTCTCAACTTACTTTATTAGTTACAATAAAATTCAGTGAGCTTACAACAAAATACAAATACATGGAGCTGGTTATTTTCGATGGACTAATGGAGCAGTGTAACCAAGGGAAAGGTACCTTCATACTTCTGGGAACACACAAGTAAGACATTATTATCAGTATTTCTAGTGAATAGTACTCTGAAAATGTAGGATCTTGTAGGAATAGGAAAAGGTACTTAATGCGGGCTGGGTCCAGGGGGTCAGGCAGACCCCCTGCTGCCGCAGGTCCCAAGAGGGACTGCTTTGTCCTGGAGATCTCCAGCAGAGACCCTAGGCACCAGGCTATCCTAGCAAGCTCAGCCTGAGGTAATCAGGCTGTTCAGCTCTCAGTGATTTCAGCTCTTCAACTTGCTAGGTCTGCCGTGGGAAGAAGAGATGAGAAGGCCATGTAGAAGTTTCACAGAATAGTTTAATGCAGGTTCCATGAAGGGGTGTCCAGTGACAGCATCTTCCACTGAACTGGGCAGAAGTAGGGGTTTTTATAGTTAGTTAAGATTGGAGACTAACCAATGGTTTAGGGTCAGGGTGAAATAACCTATAGTCTTAGGACATCTGGAATGTAGCCAATAGTATTACAGAGAGATAAGAGAGGGTCTTGAGGCAGAAAGCAGAGAGCCTAGTCCATGACTAGGCATTTTTTATCTCCAAGGAGGCCTAGTAGCAGGCTCTGTGACTGCAACAGGTACTTAGACTGTAAAGGGAAATAAGCCATTTATAGTAGATCAAGACCAATTTATAGAAAGAAGTTTGATAAATAAGGGAAAGCACAGAACACTGAAGTCAAGGACCACTGTTGATAAAAATAAATGCTCCTAGTCACAAATGAATATAGGTCTAAAATTCCAGATAGGTTCATAAACGGATCAACAAGATTTTGCAATATCCTCTCAGAAAATGTGTTGGGGCAAAAACCAAACTGTTTTTGACACTGAGCTTGATAATTATGAATTAAACCAGATGATGTGATATCTTCTGTAGCAGAAATTTTACACATGTACCTCAAGGTTTTGGGTTTTTTTTTTCGGATTTTCCTGTGATTGCTGTATTGTTAGGCCTTAATTCTGTGTAACTCATCAGCTATTCCCAATTGTCCACCAAAAGGAGAGATCTTGGATCTATGTGAGAATTTAAAAAAATAGGATGAATTCCAGATAAATAAAATTTATTTCTGATATCGAGTATTTTGGTATGTGATTCTTGGTGTGGTTTAGATTTCACAGGGAAGGGTATAATTGTGTAAATTACACATTGTGTTGGCAAATATCTGTTAATATTCTAACAATTGGAACTTCTTGGCACTGTTTTATTTTTTGATGGTTACTTTTCCACATATACTAGTATAAATTGCTTCATTGGTCTAACTATTCATCTGTACATAGGAAATATCATTCTGGAATCGACTGCATATAACTGTATATTGACTGTATATTTTACTTAATCTTTTCTGGAGAGTTTGACTATCTGCATGAGACCATAATGTATTGGATAGTAGCTGAAGCATGTTTTCAACTTTGTCTATTCAGTGAGGAGAAGTCAATACTATTCCAAGGGTAACTGGAAGTAAAATTTTAGAGAGCATATGGTGAATTACTGTGTGTGGTCATGTATGAATGGTTGGCTTGTTGTGTTGTCATGTACTCCCACTCTTGAGCAAACAGGAACAGAGGAGTGTGGATGAAGTCAACTAGGAAGAGTATAATAATGGTTTTAGCACAGCTAAGCATAGTGGTGGAGTGTTTTTCTGAAATGTTTTGATGATTTACTTAATGTTAATTATGTCAAGTGTTACTTGAGTATGGATTTTGGTTTTTTTCCCCTGGGTTCAGGCAAAGTCTGGGAGCTTTGACCGAAATGTGGAATTCCTGAATTTGCTGCCCAAGAGAGGCCCTGATGCCTTCTCAGCCTTCTGTGAAGCTCTGCGAGAAACCCAGCAGCAGCATCTGGAGGCAATGATCCTGAAGACAGTGTCCAACCTGAGCCATGAGATTGCAAGGGTATGACAGTTTTAAAAAAAATAAGATGGATGGCTTGCATTTCAGATTGGGTTTGGGCACAAAAGGAACTTTATCAAATGGGAAAACCTCAATTGTTTACAAAGGATAGAGTGGTTTTGTTGCAAGTTGAAACTTGTAGTAGCCTTAGTAAAAGCAGAGAGGAAGAAACTTGAGAGGAAGAGAATTTTCATGAAGAAGCACAAGGTGGTAGAGGTTGTGAAGGGCCTCTGAAAGTCATCTCTCCAACTTCCCTCCTCAAGTATTCCCTTCAGTAGGTTTCCAGGGTCACATGCAGGCAGTTTCTTAATATCTCCAAGGACAGAGACTGCAGCCTCTCTGGGCAGCCTCCTCCAGTGCTCAGGTACCACCCAATAAAAAAACGTTTCCTTATGTTTAAGAGGGAGTCTCCTGTGCTTCAGTTTGTACCCATGGCCTCTGGGTCTGTCCCTGGGCACCACTGAGAAGAGCCTGGCTCTGTCCTCTTTGTGCCCTCCTTTCAGGTACCCATACACATTGATGAGTTCCCCTTGAGGGATGAGGGATCACCTCCCTTCATCTCTTCTGCTGGCATCACTGCACCTAATGCAGCCTGGGGCTGCATTGCTGGCTGCTGTTTGGCTTGGTAACCCCATGTCGTGTTCTGCCCAACTGCTTCCCGGCTGGGTGGTCCCCAGGATACATTGATGCCTGGGAGTGATCCACCCCAGGCACAGGACTTGGCACTTCTTTTTGTTGAACTTTACAGGGTTCCTGCAGTGTTCTTACATCCAGCAAGTTCTTAATGGACATGTAATTAATAATCCAAAAAATGAAAGGAAAGTATTTTTTCTCTGAACTTTTATGGTTTATTATTCAGTGATTGTCTGAATAGACCCTGAAGAAAAAAATACTTTTCATTCTTTCGTTTTTTTTCTTTCACCTGTTCACTATGTGTAGTTAGTGTTGTACTAAAGGAAGAATTTTGCAAAGATTCCATGTTCTTAGTGCATGGGCAAGCATGGAAACTCTCAGTAAACATATTTTGTACAAAGGAAGGGAGAGCAAATACTTCTGAACAAATGTTGCCTAACTAAAATGTTAAATTTATCAGACTATGCTTTTAATTTTTTGTTTTCAATTTTGCTTTACTATACAAACAATGAAATCTTGACAGCAGACAAAAATATAGGAATCACCAGACAAATCAAGTTTTTGTTAAAACCAAGGAAGCTAAGATGACCCCAGTGTAAAGATTCTAAACTGAGGATTTGGGTAGAAGTGGAGATGATCAAAGAATGGGAGGAATCTTGCATTGAGAGAAAGTGCTGCTGCTGTATTGTCATGATATTTTCTTTTGGAAGTAGACCATAATATTATATTTCAGTCATTTTTATATGTGTATAAATGCATATATCTTTTCTTCCATTATACCTTCAGCTTTGTACTCTGGAGAAAAAAAAATAGCTATTTTATGCTACTCTTTTTCATGGATTTGTTCATGTCTTGTAGCTTGAACACTGTCATGAGTCAGATCTTCCATACCCTGCCAGTGAGTCCTGTTTAAAGAGACCCCGTTGGCTTGGTGAGTTGCACATGATTGCTACCTGGTTGGCTCCTGCCAATTTCTTAATACTGTCTAAATTAAATTATCTAAATAAACTTGCCATCACTTTGCTCATCCCGGGAATACGAACTTGACAGTAAAATGACTATATTATGATCAAAGAGGGTAATTTATAGCATATGGGAGGAGACAGCCAATACATGTTTCTTGTTAGCTTCATTTATTCTTATGGGATGCTTTATGCTTAAAACAGTACGTAAAATTCTAGATTTTGCAAAGATTTTCTTTAAGATCTGTAACAGAATTTTATTGAGCTGACGCGCTGATAAGATACTGACTTCAAGCAGTACTCCTTCTTAAAAAATGAGTTTAAGGCGTTATGTGTGTTACATGGGTCCAGTTTGGTTTTCTGTAGCTTCTGTCAAGTGCACAAAGTCAGCTTTTCATTAATATGCATTTGCAATTTATACTATGGGTCTGGTCTAATAAACAATTTCTGGGATGAATCTCCTTGCTAGGTTTTATGTTGCCTCTGGTAATGCCTGGAGTACTTCTTCCCTAACCACAGGTTTACTTTTACACTGGTTACTAGGAGCTCTCTCTCGTGTTAAAGAACAAGTGTCTTATTTTTGGGAACTTTTATTTATGTGCAAGGGTTGTAGGTTGGATTGTTTTGATTTTTTTAGAGCATATGTTCCTACAACCAGGAGAGCCATGCCTCAAAAGGCTGAAAGAGGATTTCAGAAGAGATCATGAATGTCATTAGCTCAGTTTCTTCTGTACAGAGGAGTGAGTGTTTGTCTGCAAATGGCAAATAGTTGATTATCATTCCCCTCATCTGCTGCTATCCAGAGGAAAGTGTTCAGGGGCAGATAAAAAAAGAAAAGGGCTTTGCACTTTATGAAAGTTAAAATTGTCTCGTTTGATCACTTTTGCATGTGTTCAGCATGGCAGGCCTTTTATGAAAGGAAAGAATTATTCTGTTTGAAATTTTGTAGCAACATTTTGTCAGCCAAACTCTGAAAGCAAGAACCTACTGTGCAAAACAGAGAAAGCACAAGGATCTTAAATTAGATGAGAATTCTGTTTTCATACTCTGTAGACTAGGTCTTAGATAAGGCTAACCCACATACAAGCAAAAGTAAAAGCTGTCAAGTTAAAATAAACTAAATATGCCATTGTACTATTTTCCTCTTCTGTTTCATTTTGTGTCAGTAGTCTGTGATCAAACTAAATTTTTGGAGGTATGAAATATGCATAAATGAATATAGTTGAGAATTTGCAAGTCAATACCTTAATGCAAAAGCTTTGTGTCTGAAATTTTTTATTTTTATTCGTATATTTGCTTTTGCACAGAACCAGTAGAACATTCCGTAGATAATGGAGATGGTCCCTCAATTCCTCCAGTGAAGTATTGCACTCCTGAATTTTATCACAATCATCAGCACTTGGTAAGTTGTTGGCAGAGAAAGTCTTAAGATATGAGAGATGTGAGATGTTTGAATCCATCAGCTGAACATGTGCCACTTCGAATTGAGTTGAAATGCTTCATTGGGATGCACGATCAGGGTTGTGCTATTTGTGTAACTGAAAGGTGTTACCAGTTGTGCTCCATTTGATGTGGTTCTTATTTGCAAGTGTCAAGAAATCCTGAGAAGTTCTGTAACTCTAAACAAATCTCTGCCTCTATTTTTTTGATCATGAAGAGCTTGGTGAAATGACTTCTCTACTATTGCTCTCTGTGAGCTGTCAGTATTATTGCCTCAAGTTTATTTGTCTGTGTCCTCATCTTCTGTAAGATGACAAACCTTGTAAATGACTGTAAGATAGTAGAACTGTGTCTTCAACTGGTAAGTTGGCTGTTTTAATTGCCAACTGTACCCAGCAGAGTCCTTAGGCTTAAGATCAGGATTCTGTGCTAGAATTCTATCTGTGGGTAGAGCAGTCTGAATTTCTACTCTTCTGGTGCAGTGTTTGAAGTTATATAAGTAGTCTAATTACTTTTTGTTGATTCTGTCTGTAAAGCATAGATTGTGGTGGAGTGGGCTTAAGGAAAAATTACTTTCTGTTGTGGGATAAACATTTCATTAGGGTTATATGGTGTCAGAGGCTCTGTGTATAACAAAACAGAGGTTTTGTTTGTGTGTTGGTTTTTGTTTAGGTTGGGTTTGGGTTTTTGGGGGGGTTGTTGTGGGGTGTTTTGGAACTGTCTGTGGGGGTGACTTGATTAATAAGCAGTGCCAGTGTGAGCTTGACTAGGCTCCTTTTACATCTGGATGCCTGGATATGACTTATTTGATATTCCTCTTTGGTATTAAATTTTACTTCCAATTTACAGGAGTGTTAGTAGGTGAATTACTATTGATTTGTTGTTGTTAGAGTGGTAGGGACAGATAGGGAACTTAATCTGAAGACACCCCTCTTAAAGGAGTTCTTTTCCTGTTAACCTCTTTTGCCAGCTGTGTAATTTTCAAGATCAATGACTGACAGTCCCTTGCTGTTACAATTATGCTCATTGCTATTTTACATCTCTGTCTGCTCCCAACAGCAATTAAGAAACATTAGCTAAATTTTACATAGTGTTGTCCTTCGATGGGGATGACACAAATATGTGGGCCCTGCTGGGGTGAGGAAAGGGGAAAAAGCTAGCAATATCTAATTCCCAGTTTAAAATGGATAAGCTGTGTTTCTTTTAAAATGAGGAATAAGGCAAGCCAGTCTAACTTACTATTAATAGTATTGTAGTGTTGTCAGTTGTGGGGGCTGGCAAGCCCAGGCATATCAGGTTGGTGTGGAATGATGTTCTGTTCTAACACACCATTATTTCCTTGTGTAGTCTAAATTTACCCATTTTTAATCTTCCTTTCAGGCATACAAGCTGACATCAGAGCCCCGAGGCTTAGCACTGATCCTCAGCAATGTATGTTTCAGCAGCGAGAAGGACCTGGAATATCGTGCAGGGGGAGACGTGGACTCTGCTTCCCTGGAGATGCTTTTCAAGCATCTTGGGTATCGAGTCTCTGTTTTTCATGATCAGACTGCACAGGTAAGGGGCTGATCCCAGTACTTCACAACTGGTGTGGATTAGAGTTTGTTTCATAACTGTCTCAAGAGGTTCCCTTTGGTACATAGCTAAGCTTTGAAGATAGAAATTAATCACTTAAGAATAGAAAATAAGGCTAAACATGATAATGTCTGCTCTCATACTGATCAGCATGAGAAAGCTTGGAAGGCTGGATAGTAGTATCACAAAGGACTACAAGAGGTACTACCCTAGTCTGACCCTAGTGCAAGGGACAAGAATTTTGAGACCACACCTTGCATGTGTGTTAAAAGCACAAATGAGTAAAGTCTCCAATTTACTCTAGATAGACTCTTCCAATGTTCTACTGTCCTAAAAGTTAAACTTTGCAAATATTTGATATAGTCTTTGTTAATGTCCTTGTACTGATGAAGTTAATTGGCATCGTCTTTATCAGTCTTCCAGTATCCATGCAGTTCAGTTCCACTCTTTCAGTCGTCTCTAAAAACATGTATGTGCTTCACTTAGGAAAAATGGTTGTGTTCCATGACAAGCTTAATCAAGCTGCTTTCCCTACGAATGCAGTTGTTGTCTTCTCCAGCAACATTTGATCTTAGTCCTTTTAAATCCCTATGAATTCAGGTGATACAGGACCTGTTAAAGAGTGTTTTATTCAAGAGCAGAGCTTTTGCAACATTGGTGTAAGATATTTGCATTTGCCATGTTGTCAGAGTTCTTGAAGTTTTCCAGTTTAAATTTTGAATTGACTACTAGTGTCGGACTGCCTGAAGTCCCAGTGTATGTATCTGTTAAGTTGCTCCAATATCCCAGCCAGATTCCAGTGTCAATGGAAAACCTCTGCAAAATATTACTTGGTTTCCTCTGTTGGCCTAAGTATATTGCATACAAGAACAATATTATTTTTCCTTCTTTTTTTTTTTTTTTTTAATAGAACACATCTTTTTCATGTAAATTGATGTGTGTAGGGCTTTTCATTATAACAGGAGGGCCGTTTGTGTTCTTCCCAGCAAATGGATTCACTTCCTCTGTGGAAGTCTGGAAGCACTGGACTTTTCTTTTCCCTGTTCTAGGAGATGCAGAATGCATTGGAAAGATTCTCCAAGCTGCGAGATCATCGAGATGTGGATTCCTGCATTATAGCTCTGCTTTCCCATGGTGTGGAGGGTGGGGTTTATGGCATTGATGGTAAACTACTACAGGTATATTGCTGAGTCCTGATCTGTTGTTGTAGGTTATCTCTAGGAAAGTAAGAATGTTCAAAAAAAAAAAGAAAAAAAGAAATTATGCAAGATTGAGGGTTCGCATTTTTTAAAATAGGAAAAAATAAGGGCTGGAGGGAAGAAAAAGGCAGGGGGCTGTCTGTGAGAGGTCTGGAAAATGAAAAATGGTAAGCAGGAGAAGTGATCTCTCTGTATAAATACTAGGTAGAGTGCATGAAACCAAGCAAGTAGGAACCTGGGGAGAGGGTGGAGAAGGGATGTATTTGTCACACACTGAGTTTGCAGATAAAGGAGAAGATACCAAGACTGGTGAGGTAATAAGCAAAATACAGGGAAGCAAGGTGAGACTGAGTTTGGCTTACAAGAAAGCTGCAGTGAAGAAATTTCCTCTCTTTCCTCTCTCAGTTGCAGGAGGCTTTCCGGCTCTTTGATAATGCAAACTGCCCAAATCTCCAGAATAAGCCCAAAATGTTCTTTATCCAGGCCTGCCGGGGAGGTGAGTGCTCAAACACTAAAAGCCATGTATTTGGCATGCCATTAAGGCTCATTTTGCACACATGCACACCCTCACATTCAACTTGCTGTCAACTTTCCTCTTTGCTTCTCTCAGGTGTAAGTGGGACCCATATTCACCTCCCTCTGCCCTCCTGCTGCCACTGCATCTGTTGCTCTGTAAGTGTCTTCAGCTCTGCATGAGGTGTGTGCATTGACTTGCAGACCCCAGAGCTCCTCAGTGACATAAAGCGCTGTCATATCCCACTCATACCTTGAGGCTTTCTCATGCTGTGCCTACAGGAATGGGAGTGGGGCACACGATGCACAAATAGCAGCACAGCATGGAGCAGTACACTAGCATTGGAGTCTTGCTGAGGTCCTGTCTTTTTCCTGATCCTCTATGTGTTGTATCTCCTGTGGCTGTTTCTTGAGCTGTCAGAGTTGGTTCCAATTATTTTGGGGGTTTTGTCTTTTTCCTTTACCTTAGCCTGTTTTCAGCCTCAAATGACCTTCCCCTGCACCCTTTTCCACACTGCTGTTGAATTCTTACATGCTGTTGTACAGAATTCTTTTCATGATTCTTATAGACTTGTTCTTCTGTCCTTTTTTTTTTTTTTAATTCTGCTATTCCTTTTCTTTCCCTTGTAACTAAACAAACACCTGTTATTTACACCTGTAACTAACCACCTTTCAGATCTGCTAATGACCAAATTTTTCCCTCAAGTGTTTGGGCTCTGTGAAATTGCAGGTATTCCAAAGTGAAGCTCTGTCTTACAGTTTCCTTTTTTCCATTGTGACAGAGTTTTCTGAGTGTGTATGCTTTTCCCCTGCTTTTCCCTTGTTCCTCACAATTGTCTCCCTTCTTTCTTATTTTTAGCAGGCTTTATAGTTTGTCCTCTAGACTCTACTCCCAACACAAGAAAAAGCCCAAAGTCTACATGAAATATTTCAGTGATCAGAAATACTTGATCCTTTTAAGCATTTGGGAACATTGTAACATGCATGTTTACAATATGAATTGAATCTGATAGCTTTCTTTATGTAAATGAACATTTAGTTCTCTTAAACAAATGTGAATGTGAGACTCAGGGTGAAAATAAGTATAATAAGCCAGAATTTTCAGCTGCCCTCATTAGGTAATTATGTTTATTTGGCTGAAATGTTACCATAATGTGTCTGTTAAAACTAACAAATCAAGCTTGGTCTTTGTATTCCCAAAAAAGTTGCAGTTAAGTGGTAAAGCTTGCTATTCACGATGCTTCAGAACTAGGATATTGCAATAGACAATGGATTATGATACTTGAAAAATTGTAAGGAAAAGCTCAATTTAATAAAAAACCAGCAAATAAGGCAGAGCGCTGCCTTGTCTAACCTCTTTTAAACCTTGATTCATAGTTGGAGGGGAAAGCCAGTTACAAAATAATTGAACTGTCAACAAAAATGTGTATCCTTTAGACAGCATTCAAAGGACTGTATAAATACTATTGTCAACTTTGAAATAGTAGTCAATCTATCTGTGCCATGCAAGTTAGCTGGAACTTGTTGAAACAAGATGACAAATGCATTGGTTATTCTTTTCTAACCTTACATTGCTCTATCTTCTTTTAATGACACATTTTTTAGATGTAGATGAAGAATGTTGGTACAGTCCTAATTCCCAAAGAACTTCTGGCAGGAGTCTACTTAAGAAGTTGAGTAGTCTACCTACAGTCACATAACTGAGAAAAACCACTGTCAACAGAAAACAATGGGAAGAGTTTTCAGTGTAGCATAAAATGAAACTTTGAAGTTGTTTAATATCTGTGTTTAATGTAGTAGATTCAAAAGAGTGAAAAATTATGCTAATAAATGAGTAGTTAGCAGTTATTTAAATTAATTGGCAGAGCAGCTATCTGGGAGCTTCAGTACAATTTAAACAGACTAGCTGAATCTGTGGCAGTGGTTCTATAAAAAGGGTTAGTGCTTTACGCGTTTTAGTTAAGTTGATTGGAGGGGTGTTTGAAGACATGCATGAGGAAGATACGTAATTTTGAAGCTTTAATCAAAAAAAGTTTTCATTTTATATAATGGGGTGATGACAGTGTGAATAATCGAGTTTGACAGTAAAATTACCCGAGTCTTCTGAAATGAAATGCACAGTGAACAGTGCACTAAATTTTTAAAAAGGGAACTGGAAGGATTTGGAGAAGTATGATTAAAGACATGAAAAAAGTGTGTTTAAAATGAAAAAAATTGCATTGCTACACTAAAGAGATGAGAAAGGAACTTAATGGAAGCCATCATGAAGTTTTGAGGTATGGAGACTTTAATTCTAGGCTGTTTCAGACAATCACACCTCTCCCACTGCTGTTTTCTTTTTTAGAGGAAAAGAACAATGTTGCTGACTTATGAACTGGCCACTTTCTGAGCATAATTATAAGATGCCACCTGTGCCACTGCCTGTTAAAGGTTTAGAAATCCAACTGCATTATTTAAGCATGAGCTAGCAATAAAAATTGAGAAACATCTTAGGAGGAAGGCCTCTGAAGTGGACACTTAAGCCTCATAACACTAGACTCTGATTCTGCTGTTAGGAAGTAAGAATGATAAATTCTCATATTAGACCAAAAGAAAACAAAAAGGCAAAATTATATGGAAAATATGTAAAATGTAATTTTAATTTTCTTGCAACACAGCTGGACTATCAAAGTTACCACCACTAAGCAATTAGTTGAGTTTATAATGGAAACTCTGCATCATGTAGAAAACCAACTGAGAATATCTACAGTTCCATAATACATACTAATGAATCATAGAAAAGGCATTAAATGCTCTCCAGGTTTTAAACGAATCTCCAAGCACTGGAGTTCTCTCTCATATTTGGGGTCAGATTATTTTGCATTTTTCTACTGCACAATTTATGCTTTTAACTGCAACAAGCAGTATTATAATCAGGTTTTAGAACTAGGTGAGATACTTGGTCCAAGTTTTCTACATGTGCTGGGTGTAGATCTTAGCAACCAAAATCACAGGTCTTGTTTGCGTTCTGCAGTAAATAGATAGTTAGCACTGCAAAGTGCACTAGACATTTTTGGATATTTCTGAGTGTCTTGGGTTGAAGACAGGTATTTGCTGGGAAGGCAGAAAGCCTCCCTTAGAAACCGCCTCCCTCTGAATTACTAAAATTAAACGGCCTTCAGGCAAGATATGGGGAGGAATAACAGTCCTTTACTAATGAGTATAACAAGATACAAATGAACAATAATTACGGTATTAACAACAACAACTACAAAGAAAAAGTCAGGGGCTCCCCCCCGCAGCAAAGCCAGGGAGAGGGATGGGGGAGGCCTTGCTTCATGAACTCCGTAGGCAGTCTGTCGTCGTAGATGGCTCCGACAGGCTCTCTGAGGAGAAGGGAAGAACGCCGAGATGGAACCCAGGAGTTGTGGTGCAGGGATGGATTAGATGGGTCACCGTTCTTCCTGCAGTCTCAGCAGGGCGTCCCAGCGGGGTGAGCAGAAGCAGCAGCAGGAAAAACAAGCTCCTGGGTTATGGCGAACTCCTTTTCCAGGCAACCACAGCTCCGAGCGTGTTCTCCGCTCCAACCGCAGAGCGAGAGTGATGATTTCCCTGCTGCCCCCTGACCTCCCTTTGCCTGCCCCCTTCCCCCTTCTCCCCGGGGCCGGCAAGTCTCTTTGTCCTGCAAATACAAGTCTCTTTGTCCTGCTATCGGCGATTGAGAGACACACGAACCCCGATTCATGATCAGGATTCCCTTTACTGAGTTTCACCAAAACTTATATACTATTCCATACGGTTAATCTCTTGTTACAATCATCGTGTTAAACATTACAAAAAGACAAAACTCATGCATTTGACAAACATTCCTTGCTTGCAGAGGATGATTCAGTCTTGTCCTTCCTGGAAGCTGGACCTAATCCACTCAGATTGTAATCTTTTAAATTTCTGTTTGTGTCTGTCAAGGGTCCTGATTATCAGACTGGACTATGCTAATTAAACTCACAGTATTC
The DNA here is from genome assembly GCA_013400315.1 of Bombycilla garrulus. Taxonomy (NCBI): domain Eukaryota; kingdom Metazoa; phylum Chordata; class Aves; order Passeriformes; family Bombycillidae; genus Bombycilla; species Bombycilla garrulus. The sequence continues at coordinate 421 of VXBU01012437.1, read as the reverse complement.
TCTGACTAGTGATTTACCACATATCTCCCTTCTCTTTAAAAAAATTAAAAATAATTTAAATAAAAGATTATACACTGTAAATTATAGCTATAACAACACATAACACAATACCTAATACATATAAGCTTGTTTTAACTAAATTTTTTATCCCTCCACCAAGTCATAAGTGTGTTAGAGGTTGCTGTCAGAGGTAGATGACAATTAGGTGGACTTTCTTTTCTCTGGTCTTCATTTGTTTTTGGAAGCTGAGCAATATTTGTTCAGACAGCAGTTTTGGACCTGTTGGTGATAAACACATGCATCCTTCTTCCTAGGTTAGTAAATCAGCTAGGCTTCATTATTGTACGTTAAATTAAGNAATTAAGGATCTTGTAGAAATTTTTTTACTTCTGCACTTCTGTAAATTTTCAAAGTAGTATTG
>VXBU01012434.1:104791-126901 GCA_013400315.1 Bombycilla garrulus | reverse complement strand
TTCAAAAATGTTTTATTCAAAAGGAAATGCAGCAGCAAAGTAATACCAAAAACCTCTCTAGGAGCTGAGGGGAGTATTAGCAAATATAGTTGTTGACACCTCTGAAGCCCTTAGCTAGGAAAAAAGGATATCCTGGAATGAGTCAATAACATACACAGGAACTGAGGTGAATAAAAGAGAACATTAAGCTCAGACTGTTTAATCAATCTTGATAGAAACTTACATGAACATAAACTGGAAACAGTGTAAAGGATGTCATCTCTTTAAAGAATGCTAGCTGTTGAAATTAGATTATGTATTTGAAACTCCAATTTTCATTTCAAAAACAAAGCAATCTAAGCTGTTCTACTACTCTCTTCTCTAGTCTTTCTGGGGAAGGTTGTAAAATTTATGTTGAATCTGGCAAATAAAAAGAATTAGAAGCAACAGAAAATCAAAAAGTACATTTTCACTTCTGAATAACTCAATTGATGAAAATAGGTTTTAAACCAGCATTAATGAGGTCACACCTCAGATACTGTCTTCAGTTGTTTCATCCATTTCTAAAGTCTTTGATTCTTTTTTTCTCTTCATGTAACATGCTTTATCGTTTGCATTAGTTAGGTACAAAGATAAGCCAAACTAATGACCTTTTAACTAGTTTTTCATTCTGCGGATACAAAAGTGAACATTATTTTTTTTTCTTAATTATGTTTTAGATTATTTTTAAATACACATATTCTGTAAATTCTGTGCTTTACAGACACACAGCTTTATGTTTCCATCTAAACTTATTTTTTGCTACTCCCACAAAGGCCCCAAAGAAAACTGCTCTAAAGTTAATAAAGTATTTCCAATATTAATTTTGGTCTTTTCAAAATTTATTTTTTTTAAACAAAAACTGATCAGATTATTATTAGCATTTTTAACACTTATTAGAAAATACATATATTTTTTAAATAATTATAAATACTCACTTTTTTTCTTGAGAAAAATGAGAATCATGTTCCTGGAAACAATGAAATGCTAAAGATAGCAAAAAGAACAGAAGTAATCTAATATAAAGAACACAACAGGAGCTAGATCTCTGAATATCAGTTTAAGTCATTTTTAGTTTAGTTCTGTTGTTGTTTTGGTTTACAAAACACCTAAACTTCCATTAACTTTGGGTAAGTGGGCTTTGTTTGCATTTTTTTTATTTTTATTAAATCCAAGTTGAACACTGGTGAACCCAAAACACTTGGGATGTTTGTCATAGTTTCTGCTTGGATTTGGCCATTTAACTTTCTGTATTCAAAGCTGAACTTAACAGAATCAAAACTGATTTATACTATCTGAATCTGTTGTTACAAATTTCTGAACAGTCATTCACACTGGAATTGTGAAATCATGAAAATAACACGGGAAAAGTGGAAAATAAATAGCAAAATTAGCTAACATGAAAATAGAAAAATGCAAATTACTTGAAGAAAAATAAATTGAAATTACACTAAGCATTACATTTAACATAAATATCTTTGTTTTATTCGAATTACACAGTTTGTGGTTTTTTTAGTGACATATGCAGAGTTAATGGGAAATCTGTCTTTATACAAAGAGCTTATCCTGAATTTAATTTCAACAATGTTGCAAGAACTTTTGTGCCTTATAAATCTAATTTGCATTAATATTATCCCCCTTAGGATTTTGAACATTAAAGTGTATCCTCTTTTTTTCTATTAATTATTAAATCCCATACACAAACTCAACTTTAAATAAATAGCTCTTTCCTTATAGTCATTCACATTCAAATGCTTAGCTGCATCTTTTATTGCAAATGAACTTCTTTAAATATAGGGGGATTTATAAAAATAAATATCCATGAGATTAAATATAATTGGTAACTGGTTCATTATCTAGAATGATTCTTAAAGTATTTTGAAAAAATATAATCCCTATTGAAAAGATTAAAAATAATGCACATATAATGCTAACCAATTTTCATTGTCTAATTATTGAGCTTTTTTTCTTATTAATGCTCAGTTATTAAAAATCATTGCAATTAAGGAGGGAATAATTTGTGCTATGCAATACTTCAAAAAGCGTATTAAAACCTAAACATTTCTGCTTTTTTTGGAACTATTCTGAAGTATGGCTCAGAAAGGCTTCCTCATCATCCTAAGTGGCAGACACCACATGGAAAATTTGAAGATACACGACAGATGAAAAAAAGCTATAGAAATTATCATCAAGGAAGTTTGAAGGAAAAGCTATGCTTTATCTACTCTGTACTCTTATCTTTGTTAACAAAGGCACTTATAGAAAAATATCTATAGTGTATGTTTGTTCATACTGTTACATGGTGGCATAGTGTTTTATGGTGCCTCATTGAATTTTGAGATGAGAGTACAGCAATACCTCAAGTAAATATTGTAATAGGTTTTGGTAAATGCAAGTTTCCAATGCATGCATATAGTTTGTAAAACAAGATTTCATTGTTCCACCAACTATTTCTGAGAACAGCTGCTCCTCAATAGATATACTTGATTGTATTGCATAGCGCAGTTCAGTCATGTGGAAACATTACCAACAGATGTTCCCAACATACTGGGGTTTTTTTTTAATGTAAATTGCTATATTGCTTTTGTTCAACAGAAAAGTTTAAAGTTCCAGCTAACATTGGAAACTATTTCTTGAAATCATCTAGTCCATCACTTTGCTCAAACAAGGGTTAAATTTGAAGTTATGTTATGTTATTCAGGGCCTTGTTCCCTCTCACTCTCATTATATCTCTTGTGTAAGTGCCCAATAGTCTCAACATACCTATCTCCTTCAAAGGAGGATAAGTGTCTTAAGACTGGCTTTCCAATGGCTATAGCAGGACTTTGCATACTCTGATCTATGCATCACTGTTGCTGTGTGACATTTTAATTATGGAGCCTGGAACCCAGCCTGGATCATGAGCAAAAGACAAAAACCAATAAAAAAAACCAAATTATGAATACTGGCAATAATTTACTTTATGTAATCCTATATGTGAAAAATTCACTGGTTAACTATGTTGCATTTAAGGAACACCCAATCTTAGGTACAGAGTTTTTGAAAATTTGCAAGAACTGTTCCAGGCTGGCTCAGGATTCATTCTCAATCAACAAAGCCACTCTGGAAATTAAAAGTGAGTTTCACTTTCTCTTAAATTATATCTGCCTTATATTCTATCAGATATTTATTTATTGTAAATTATTTACATAATCTTTTCAATTTCATACATACTGAGGACTTAAAGAGGTGTCTCCAATGGCACAATATATTCTCACACATAAATTACAATTATTGTGTACCTTGAAACAAATGAGCAAAATTCTGTGATGGTTGACAGTATAATGGAGGAAAGAATTGTTGTAATTTTTACTGTTGCACTTTAAAAAGACCTTTCTTTTTTTTGGTTAAGGTCCCTAACACAAAGATCCTGTTTTATAGCATAGTGCAGTAATCATGATCAGAGTTCAGTATTTATCTTATTTTTTGAGGCAAAAGAGTTACTGGTGACAAGAGCTAGAAAATGCTCCATAACTGGACAACAGATGTACCAGCACACAAAAATTAAGGATGGCTGTATGAGGATATATCAGAGGCTTGCTTTCGATTCCATCATCTTCTTCTTGCTAGAAACCCACAGGAACACATGAGCACCTGGAAACCTTATGGGGTTCAACAAGGCCAAGTGTAAGGTGCTGCTGTTGGAAATGGGATTTGGAATATATATGATTCACTAAGTTCTGTACCCATGTTGTGCAGCTCTGTCACTTCCACTGAAAACAGTGCTGCTTTGGAAGGAAGTTCTTTCACTTTGGTTCTTTCCTTAGTCTTTGTTCTGGTCTGCTGACAACATAGTTGTCATATTTTGACATTTTATTTGTTAATCAGGCTTCTAACTTTTAAGATGGAACTTCTCTGCCAGATATTCCCTTGTCCTCACTGTGCTTAAAATTTCTCAGAAAAGGATCATCTTTCTTTAAGGAATATATTAATACTTTGCATGCTAACTGTGCTGGTTTTCTTTCTTTTCTGATATCAAAAATTAGTATTAAAGTGCAAAAACCACTATTTGAATCAAAGGTATTGTATGGAAGTCAGGGGTAGGTTATATTTTTCTTTTTTTATTTCTCACATAACAGGACAGTTGATAAAATGAAAAAACTACTTTTTTAAAAGTTTCCCTCATGCAATACCCCTCATGCTGTAGGTGGCCATCATGTCTATCACTGTCGCTCCTATTAGTTAAAACACATATTCCTCTCTCAGCTAAAAATGGAATCCTGTTTTGCCATTCCAAAAACTGTATTTCTAGGGAAAATAAGCGATGATAGATGTCCTGCAGTTGAAAAAATATTACATTTTAATCCCTACTTACACTCTGGGGACTAATGCAAAAATCATGTTATCACAGAAAAAAAAAGATGTCTTGCAACTTCTGCAGATAATTCCCTCAACAGACAGCTCCTTCCTGAGGTGCACTTAAAGGAGTTGTAAAGCTTATTTCCAACGTTTTAATTGCATAAATTTTCTATTATCATTCCTGGACATTTGTATCACCTCACTGTATCTTTTAAGATTAAATTTCTACTCTCAATCAATTTGTCATTCTAAAAGCCAAACTGCTTTTATCGAAGGAGATGCAGTAATACTCAATTCAGCTATTCTCATATACACAAATGCTGTTTCAAAAACATTCTGAAATTGCTGTATCTTGAACTGCATGCTTGATGTGCTATGTGAAAGTGTATTTGGTTTGTGTGACAAAGTTTTGGTAGTGAGGCAGCCACAGTGTGAGCAGCTGATAGAACCTTCTGCTGTGTCCAACAACGGCAATGCAGAGGAGGAAATGCAGCCTTGGGCTAAAGAGGATGCCAGCCAAAAATGTGTGGAGGGAGCCATGCTGTGTCAGTCCTGTGCTCCCTTTGGCATGCCTTTCACAGCAGTAGCATATTTGAGCTCTGGGGTTTGTGATTTTCTGAACCCTAACCCTAGACAGAATGATAACCCTAGGCAGATCAGCAAAGGACTCATGGGGCTGAGGCTGGTGCCAGCCGGAAAAGTGTGGAAGAAGCCATGTCTTACCACCCCTGTCTTCCACTTGTCAAGCATTTCATGGATGCACAGTCCCTGGAGAACTGGATTTGTGGTTTTCTGAATCCTAAACCTAGGCCTAACTGTAACCCTAGGTGTAACTTGAATCCTAGGCAGAGAAGGAAAAGCAAATTTGTGCTAAGGAGGGTGTCAACCAAAATGATATAGAGGGAACCATGATGTGGCATTCCTGTGTTCCCCTTGGAATGCCTTTTGTACCTACACAGTCCCTGAAGCTATGGGCTTTGTGTTTTTCTGAACCCTAATCCTAAGCGTAACTCTAACCCTAGGTCTAACCCTAGGTGGAGCAGGAAAAGGAGCCTAGGGTTAAAGAGGGTGCCAATCAAAAATGTGTGGAGAGAACCTGTTGTGGCGCATGTTTTTTTCCTGATTTCACTGTTAATTATATAATTGTAGTTTATTCCTATGTTCCCCCCTGTGATAAATTGCAGTATGCTCTGAAGTTTGGGTTGAATTGAAATTTATTAATTATAGCAAGCAAGGCATAAGCAAACCAGCGCTGGGCGACAGGGGAGTGTCACTCCACCAACTGCCGCACCCACAGCCTGTTCCAGTCTGTCTTTTATACAGTCCCATTTCCTGCTGACGTGTCTTCTTGGTTGTACTCTGCGTATGTCTCCCACTATTGCTAGGTGGTTGTATTCTGCCTCCTGGTGGTCTTTGGATGAAGGTTGGTAGTCTCCCTCGGGTGTCTTCTAGTTGACCTTTCCTTATTTGGTATTCCTGTTCCGATTTCTGGAACTTAAAGCCTGTTGAGCAAGTACATATTGAGCAAGAGCATATTTACGTATGAGTTTTATCTTAATCTAAGGACTTTAGCTTTCTGTCATTGTGGTTTGTCTTTCTTAGTGATCAAAACATCCTGTAATTTACCACACCCCTGTTTGCTTGTCCCAATGGTTTCTTCCTCAATTGTACCCTCCCCTAAACTGCCCTTCAACGTGTCGCCTCCCCTTATTCCAGTACCTTCCCCATCCATCACCCAAACCCTGCCCCTCCTTCCAGACCTTCGCTTGTCCATCCCCACATGGGCCAAGCCCTGAAATATCCACCACCTTGGAAATCCCCTAAACCTTGATGCCCCATTGGCCCATGTGAACCCTTTTCTCCTCCCTTTGTCCCCATTGGATTGTGTTCTGTAAATCCCACCTTATGATCCTCCCCCATGCTTTCCTGATTGGTTTACTGTTTATGCCCACCCCTTAATTTGTAACCCTATAAAACTCCTTGCACAACAGTGCTCAGGGCTCTTTTGTTCTCCTCCCTTCAATTGTTATAAACCCTGCCTTTGGAACCTGAGAGCAGAAGAGCCTCCTCTCTCCCCTTTGTTACTCTCTTGACAGCGGTCTGCCTCTATAGAGCCAAAGCTCTAAGGTTCTGTCACTGACACAACACCTGCAGTGACAGTTCCCCACACTCAGTGTGGCCCTTCTGGACCACAGTGTGGTGGGTCAGAGCTAACCGGGCTCTGGAGGGCTGCGTCAGGAACCATGTTGTGGCAGTCCTGTGTTCCCCTTGGAATGCCATTTGCAGAAGTAGTGTGCTTGGAGCTCTTGGCTTTGTGGTTTTCAGAACCATAAACCTAGGCTTAACTCTAAACTTCGGTGTGTCCATAACCCTAGGCAGAGGAGGGAATAACAGCCTTGGGCTAACAAAGATATTAGCCAAAAGTGTGTGGAGGGAGCCGTGTTGTGGCAGTCCTGTGTTCCTTTTGGCATGCCTTTTTTAGCAGTAGAGTGTTTGGAACTCTTGGCTTTTTGGTTTTCTGAAACCTAACCCTAGGTGTAACCTTAACCCGAGGCAGAGCAGTAAAGGCCTCATGGGCAGACAGCTTGAAGTGGGACCTTTTCAGCCAAGGCTGACAAAAACAGGGACAAGTGGTAGTACCTCTGGAATAGCACATTTATGAAGGGAAGGCAGGAAAATTTGTGTGAAAAGTGATTACAGACAGAGAGTGAGGTTCCAATATACAAGGAAAACATCCAGAAGACACCAAGGTCAGGGAGGAAGAAGGGGGAAGAGGTGCACCCAGTGTTGCATCTGAGATTCTCCTGCAGCCTGTGGTGAAGAAATTGGTGAGTCAGCTGTGCCCCTGTAGCCCATGGAGGTGCATGGTGGAGCAGATATCCACCTGGAGCCCCTGAAACACGCCACACCAGAGTGGCTGAATGACCAAAGGAGGCTGTGACCTCATGGGAAGCCAGTGCTGGAGCAGGGTCCAGGCCAGACCAGGGAGTCTGTGGAGAGATGAGCCTATGATGGAGCAGGTTTTCTGGCAGAATTTGTGACTTTGTGGGAGACTGAAGCAATCTGTTCATGCAGAACTGTGCCATGTGGAAGGGACTGTTGGAGCAGTTTGTGAAGAACTGCAGCTCATGGAAAAGACTTGTGTTGGAGAAATTCATAGAGGAGTGTTTCCCTTGGGAGGAGCCCCATTCTGGAGCAGGGGAAGAGTGTGAGGAGTTCCTCCCATGATGTGGAAGGAGCAGCAGAAACCTGTGATGAACTATCTGCAACCCCCATTTCCTCTTCCTCTGCACCACTGTGCTAGAGGAGACAGAGAACTAAGGACTAGAGTTAAGTCCAGGATGAAGGCAGGGGTTGAGCAAGGTGTTTTAAATAAGTAGTTTTATTTCTCCTTATCCTACCCTTGTTTGATTGGTAATAAATTAAAATAATTTTCTCAAGGTCAGTCTGTTTGCCTGTGACAATAACTGCTGAGGGATGTTTCTGCCCTTATCCCAATCCCAGAGATGTGTGTTACATTTTCTCTCCCTGTTAAGCTGAAAAGAGAGAGTGATAGAGCAACTTTGGCAGACTCCTGGTGTCCAGACAGAGTCAACCCATCACAGAGAGAGATTTCAGAATTTTAATATAAGTTGAACTTCAGGGGGTGATCTGTGGCTTTGTCAAGAGAGAGCTGTGTGACTAGGTTCAACTTGTATATCACACTGCAACAAAACATACCTAATTTGTATTACAAGCCTACTAGAAACTATATTGCTTTTGCTGTTATTGTAAATGACTCACTAACAGCTTAGTGTTATGGAACCTTAACATTCATACAGAAAAACTTTAGGCTTTTGAACTGCCACATATCTTGAAAGAGCATTACATATAAGGGCAACTTGTTTTCTTTCTAAGGAATGCTGACCAAGGATGTCAACATGAGCAGCTTTTCATCCTCTTGAGCAGCATTCTTGCCAGTCAAGACTATCAGCTGGTGTGCAACCTACTATTTTCCTTTGTGTTCCTCCAGAGACTCTGTTGTGGTAATCTCTTCAAAACAGTTGCTAGCGGTCAGAAAATTGCTGTTCTAATTGCTGTGTATAGACTAATAAATATTTTGGGGTTTGCTTTTTTTTTTTTTTTAAATCCACTTAGTTGTTGCCTATTGTTTTGTATGTTAGTTACAGATTGTCTTCAGGTCCTTTTGTTCTCTGCTTGCATGACACCAAATACTGTGGAGAACAGTCAGAGGATTTTTGTTTAGCTTGGCTTTTGAAGAATTTGCACATGAACAAAAAAAGAAGAGAAACAAATGCTACAAACATGTAATCTTTACGGATATATGGACTAGATCTAGCATATAAAAAGCAGATTACTTAATTAGATTCTAGCTTGAATTCTAAGAATACTGTCACTTTAGTGAAAATAAAAAGCTTTATTTTGATAAGTTTATGATGAAATAATATGTAACCTTACCTTTTTTTTTCTTAAAAAATTGTGATTTACCTTAGAAATAGTTTCTATTCATCAGCCTCTGTGTGTGTCCTCAATTATTTCCTTAGAACTTCCTGTGTTTAAAATTGTATGAAGGATCTTTTTCTGCTACTTATCAATCACAGACACAGAGCATCTCTCATAACTATTCTTTCCAATAGAAAATATAAATTGCTTGATGTTTTTTTACTGGATTTGAAATGTTTCCATAGAGTTTACAAGTTGTGTGTTTGATAAATGCATGTAAGATTTTATTATCCAGTAATGGGAGAGAGGAGGCACAAGCCAGATGACACATGATGTGTGAATTGAGAGTTCTTATAAGATGATTGCCCTACAAAGTAAATAGAAAAAAAAAAAAAAACAAGGCAAGTGATGAATAAGAAGGATCTACTTTGTCACAAATAAAGAATGCTTCTTGTTTGCTCTTCTTCACTGATGGCATATTAAAATATAATATTGTATTATTTTCATTTCACGAAAGACTATGCTGCCATTAAATACAATGGTCTTCTTCTATATCCTCCTCTCTTCTCTCCCGCTGTGTGGGGGTGTAGACGACAGTGTTTAATAGATAGATTTCCAGTTTACATACATGACAGAGCAAAAGGTATTGAGAACCAAATAGCGGAGAAGGAGGTGGTCTTGCCCTTTAGGAAATCAGGAAAGAATTACTGAGTTAAAGTGCATTGGATCTAGATACCAAAGTTGTGGTAGGAGATGGCTGCAGGGGTGGTCTCAGTGAGGAGAGACTGGGGGCTGCATGTGTTGGATATACCAGGTTCCAGATGGCTCCAATGGACCCACCAGAGGGCATAGCTGAGGCCCTCACCCAAGGTAGTGGTGCCTCACTTAAAACATATTGAAGAATGGATAAAAATGCCATGAAGCGAGATGAGGCTGGAACAAAAAAAGTGATAAAGAGCAGAACTAAGACCAAAGCCTGAAGAGAAGGAGGAATTCCATAGTGGAAGGGATTTTCCCTGCTGCCTGTGCATAATCCAGCCAGCTCTAGGTAAAAGTGTGAGGTAGAAGGAGCAGCAGAGAGTAGATGTTATGTAATGTGGGTTGGGTCCAGGGGGGTCAGACCCCCTGCTGCCGCAAATGTTCTGGACAGCAGGGTCCCGGGAGGGACTGCCTTGTCCTGGAGATCCTCAGCAGAGACCCCAGCCACCAGGCTATCCTAGCAAGCTCAGCCTGAGGTAATTAGGCAGTTCATCTCTTTAGTGATTATAGCTATCAGTGATTTCAGCTCTTAGCCTGCTAGGATTTGCCATGGCTGGCTCAGGGAAAAAGAGACGAGAAGGCCATGTAGAAGTTCCACAGAATGGTTTAATGCAGGTTCCATGATGGGGTGTCCAGTGACGGTGTCTTCCACCAAAATGGGCAGAAGTAGGGGTTTTATAGGGTTAGTTAGGATTGGGGAAGTAACCAATGGTTTAAGGTCAGGGTGAAATAACCTATAGTCTTAGGACATCTGGAATGTAGCCAATAGTATTACAGAGAGATAAGAGAGGGTCTTGAGGCAGGAAGCCGAGAGCCTTGTCCATGACTAGGCATTATCTCCAAGGAGGCCGAGGAGCTGGCTCTGTGACTGCAACAGTTATGAACTGACCACAACTCCCATTTCTCATCTTCTCCTGAACTGATCTGGTGGGGAGGAGACAGAGGAACTGGGGACGAAGGTGTGAAGTTGAGCCAGGGAATAGGAGGGGGAAAGGTGTTTAATGCTTGAACTTTTGTTTCTCATTATCCATATCATGCTTAATGGGCAATAAACTAATTTTTCCCAGTCTGAGTCCGTTTTGCCTGTGATGGTGATTGGTAAGTGATCTCCCTGACTTCACCTCAAGCTATGAGCTTTCTTGTTCCTACAGTTTTTTTTCTTCCTTCTCTATTGCCTCTGACTTTTATATTCCCAAGTAAATACTACATGTGAAGAAGCCTTGTTTTCCTAGAAAAGGCTAAATAACTATCTGCTGATGTGAAGACGCGAATGAATTACTTTACTTTGCTTGCATATTCAGCTTTTGCTTTGGTTATTAAAAGTTCTTTTAACCCACAAGTTTTCTCAATTTTACCCTTCTGACTTTGTCCCCTGTCTCACTACTGGGAGGTGGGATGCTGTGTACATCTATTAAGCCTGTTCCAGTTTAAAAACACAACACCACATTCTGTCAGATAAATCTCAGCTTCAGCTCTTTTAACAAAAACTTAGTCTGTAGAAACTAACTTTAACATAAACTCCAAAACAAGAGAAATATGTGGTTGCATTACTTCTAAAGAAGTTTAGACATCTCTGCAAGATAAAGTCATTGCCTCCTGTAGGACAAAAGCTGATTTGAAATCTGCTGACTTGCTGTAGTACTGGGTTGCAATTCAGTATGCCAACTCCTCCTTATGAATTATTGGTTCCATGGTCTAGATGCCTGTTCAATGGATAATTCAAAGCAATACCATATATTCAGATGCATGTTCTTGGTCACAAGGAAAAAAAAAGAAAAAAAGAAAAAAAGAAAAAAAGAAAAAAAAGAAAAAAAGAAAAAAAGAAAAAAAGAAAAAAAGAAAAAAAGAAAAAAAGAAAAAAAGAAAAGAAAACCCAATACACAACAGGTGATTTATCTTTCTTTATTGCCAATTTACAAAATCCAACAAGAAATCCAGTTTTTTTGTACTTCATAAAAAGAACTCACACCAATTTGTGAAAATGCAAAAGGATTTTGTACAGCTTACTATGAAAGAAAGTATTTGAAGTCTATTTAAGATGTAATTCTGTAGTATAATTGAAAACCAAAATCTTTGAGTCATAAAGGAAGTTCCATTGCATCTTAAGTGTATCTCTGCCTACCCCAAAGTCACAATGTGCATTTTCAGTATGAACAGAGCTCATGGCCTAATATGATACTAGTTCAATTTACATAGATCATGTCTCGTGGTCTTTTTCATTACTTAAGTGCTTTCAGGATGCTCTTGCTCCTATTTGTATTCACCTATGCTAATAAAATTCCCTGTGGTTACATTTTTGTAACAAAGCATGGTAATTTTCTAAGTGAAAAAAGGATCTTATTAAGCTATATATTGCTGTTAGTAATGTGACTTTTACTGCAGGTGTCAGAATGACTCAGGTAACTATTCAATGAATCAGGCCCCAAAGGAAAATGTGAAGTATCACTGAGTTATTGCTGTCAAAACTAACAGAGGCTTTATATTACAGTGACAGGATGTGCCATTAAAAAAAAAAAAAAAAGAAAAGAAAAAAGAAAAAAGAAACAAAGACATTGTATCAGGCAGGCAGAGAAAAGAAAAAGCAAATCAACTCAAAACAAAACAAAAACACAAGCAAAACCACAGTTCCTACACAAGTATTTTCTCTGCTTTCCTATAAGTCTTCCAGTCTTCTTTATTCTTCCATTTGAATCTCAAACATTGTATTGCATTCATTTTTTTCCCTGGTTTTGGATTATTTCTTCTTTCATTAGAAAATTCTGTAGAGGATAACTATTTCACTCTTTAAGAAAAAAATGTATATTTTTTAAAGGTGGTAAAGTATTACAGGCGACATTTTCACAATCACAACCAGCCTTGCTGTAATTGTACTTATACTGAAGTTTATTGGATACATATTGACAGGTACTGGCTGCTGTTACAAAGCTTCTTCTATATTATGTTAACTGAAAGCTCAGTTAGACAATACACACTGAATTACACAAAGGACTTTTAAGATACTGCCTATCACAAAATCATGACATATAAGAAAGTATATAAGTAATTAAGAACTTTACCTTTTAAAAGCAGAAACCAATGAAACCACTACAGATAGAGATGCCTTTAAGCAGAATTCTCTGTCCCTTCTTTGATCCCTGTTGTAGATGGAAGTTGATGGTAACACTCTCATCTTAACCCCTCTTTTAAATATATGTAGATATTATCAGGTGTGCTAAGCAGGTGTTTCTTGTAGAAAACTTTAGCATTTTATGTCCTGCTTGGCCATTGCTTAAAAAAATGTGGTACTGGAGCTTTAGGTCACTTCTTATTTGGCCAACAGTATTGTATTCTGTGTGTCCTGAGCTGAACTTTGTTTGAAACTGAATAAGGTGTGCCTCCCCAGATGACCACTAGAGACCTCCAAAGAGGTCCATGCAGACACAGATATTGCATAAGGTTCACAAGCTAAATGATTCTGCATTAGACAGGCAATAGCTACGTACTAGGTAGGCAGGCTTATGTAAACCTTACTACATGCATTCTCCTGCTTTCTCCTTGGTATGCTTGATTTATGGAAAATTTCCACCTTGCACCCTGTGCAGGTTAATCAGTGTCTCATTTATTAACCCCACTCTTTGTCTGTATTTAGAGAATTACTAAAATTTAGCAACAACAGGAAAGCTCAGTTGCCAATGAAGATGTAGGGTTAAATACATCAACATTTTGACCTAGTACATGTGAAGAAAAAAACACATTTAGAAGTCTTTTGAAAAAATGTCGATTTCCGTTTTAGAACTCCACATTTTAAAAACAAAAAAAAAAGTTTTCAGATTCTGAGACTTATTAAGAGAAATTCAGGTTATGAGTTTGGGGCTTTGATGACTTTCTTTAGATGAAAGATCTGAAACAAAATGAACATTTCAACAGCTCATCTCAAGTGGTATGTATTTTGTATGAATATTGTGACTCTCAACTGAATTAGACTATGGAGAATTTAATACAATAACCTGGCAACACTAAGCATTATAGTTTAATTTTGTGTATATATATATGTGCTTATTCCTAGTTTGCTCTTTTCCTGTTCAAGCATTTCCATGTGCCCTAAGGCAATCCCAACACATGCAAGATATGTCCTTGCTTTCATTCTATAAAATTACTGCTCTGGGGGAAAAAAAAAAATAAATAAAAATCCTCACATTATTTTAGACACATTGCACAGAAAAAACAACAGAAACTAACACATATACTTTTTTTTTGTTAGTATGAATTTGTATAACTAAAACTCTCTGCTAGATAGATATGTCCTTAGACATAAGTAGAAAGGTATTTATTTATATCTGGCTTTTAAGACATTCTTTGGATGAGTAGCTCAGCCTCAGAGAACTTGCTCGTTAAAGCTTAGGTTAGAAAAGGTCCATTATGCTTACAGAATCTTAGTTATTGAAAGAGAATTCAGCATACTAAGCAGACTAAGGATTTGTGGGCAGAAGCAAAACAAGAGGCTACCTCAGAGAAAGGGTCACTCTTGGTAGAAAACATAAAATGAAAGAGGAAAACAAGTAAACAGAAGGTAGTAATTTGTTAGAAAAGCCATGCACAAGTGATGAGCTCTTAAATTCTGTAAGAATTCAGAGGACCCAAAAGAACAATTACAGCTATAGCACTGCAAAACAGCAGATGTGGGTTCTTCACAGTTTTTAGCCCATCACAGGTCTTTTATTAACTTAGGAATAAAAGGGCTAATGGCTTTTCAGGACTTCATGGACCTGTCTGATCTTGAGTTTGTTTTAGCTGAGTTATAACCGCAACACCACATTGCCCAACAATCTGGTGATTGTCTTCTAACTTGCTTGTAGCTTCAGCTTAGCTTTATGCAACTGTACCAAGGCAACTGTACCACATATGGTAGGGGCTTAATAAAACTTAATGGTCATTGAAGGCAAAATTCTGCATCAGGGAAAAAAGACTAGTGTTAGCAACAGACTGCTTGGAAACATGAAAAGGAATATNAAAGGAAAGGGAAAAGGAAAAGGGAAGGGAAAGGGAAAGGGAAAGGGAAAGGGAAAGGGAAAGGGAAAGGGAAGGAAACTTTCACCACTACTGATATCATACCTAGATAAAGTCCTTGATAAATGACTTTAGGTGCTGGCAACTTGCAGCACCATTGCATTGTAGGAGAAATAGCCTTTGACCTTTGTCTGCAGGTGCTTAGAAAGGTGAGTATCACAATGGAGAAAAGGGGAAGATGTTACAATATCTGTGTGCACAATAATTTTAACTGCATTTCTAGTGGGAATGATCTAACAATTTGACTTAAAAGTGTTAATATCAGTGGACTTAGATTAATTATATGTGCTTGTTGTATTTTTATTACAGTGTCGAAACATTACTTAGAGTATGAATGAATTCTTCTATCTGTATAAAAGATGTGATCCCTATTTGCCCACATGAGAATCCTGAATGTGATAAAAGTTCATTCACGTAAATACGTACAAACTCTTGTTATTTTGTGCAGGTTTGTATGTATCTTGTATAGACTGAATGTGGGTGTCATTGGTCTTTAAGGTCTCTCAGAATTGCTGAAGAAACAGATAAAACACTTACGTGTTTCTGAGTGCCTGGAAGGACATTCTAGAAAAAAGGATATTTATGCCATCTAGTTTAGGAATCTATCGTAGTTGTTTAAAAGTTATTTCTGATGTATGGAATATGGGCTTTATGCCCATGTTTTCACCTCCAGGTATGCCCCCTAACTGGCATCCAGATGCAAACCTTCTCCTTTTCTGCACACAGTTGGAAAATTAAAAAGACCTGCTGCATAATACAAAGACAAATGTTACGTTGCTGTTCGCTACTCTGGATGATCTGAACAGGCTCTGTTCCAGAGCTTTGATGCTGAGCTGTGCTCAAGGAGCATCTATTTCTCTATTGCAAGTGAAAAGAGAGCATATGCTCATAACTTAAAAGGAAAACAACATGCCTAGAGATATTTATGCTAAAAATTCTTCTGATTTTGTGTTCTACTGGCAGTAATGTTTTGAGACTTGTTAGGCTAACAAAAGAGAAAGGGAAATACATGGAAAAAAGTCTAAATCTGTTTAAGGGAAAAGTTGCTTAGAGAAAGGGGATAAAATAATAGCAAAGTATGATAACATTTCTGAATTGCTTGAAAGACTAAGAATTTGTGGAGGTGTTATGGATCAAAACTTGGGAACATAAGAGCATGTGGGAATAATGTGAGAATTTATAAAAACAGTTCAATATTATGAAGTAAACCAATCTTTTAATTCAGTATAAAAACCTATGCTGATATAGCCATGTCTAATATACTGTACACAGCTTCAAGAAGCTACATAATTTTCCACAGATGTTTAAAATTCTGAGACACTAATGTATTATTAATTAGTGATTCAATAATTAATGATTAATTAGGGACTCAATTATTTGATATGATAAAGGAAAGTGAAGAAGCAAACCCATATATCACATCAGGTAGTGAGCAGTTTGTACATACATTTGTAAAATGAAAATAGGAAAACATGACACCTGAAGGTGTAAGATAGGGGACTTTGTAAAATTGTCACTTGACGTTTCGAGGACAGCAGTCATGTTTTCAGAGATAAGCAAAATTAAAAATAGCTTAAAATCCATCAAATTTCAATTGATATTTCTGGGAGCTAGTGAAAACAAGGATCTATGGCTCATAACCATAATTTTTCAACTCCAGTCATGTGTGTATCTGTAAAGATCTACTTCTTAATCTTGAATCCACTGCCATTAATGTCACCAGCTTGACCCAGTAAAGTATGAAACTATTGGTGTTGCTTAGTGAGGACAATACTGCAAATAATAAAAAGATAAAAATAAATAAAGGTGTCATTCACAGATACTTTTGTTTCCTTTTGAAGGCTTGAAATAATGAAAATCACAGTATCTTTACATGAAAAATATGTTTAATGTCATGTTTCTGCATATGATACAGTTTTCCATCAGATGCTTTTCCATTCATTGTTGAATACTAAGACTTGAAAGCATTCTCAGTGAAACAACCAAGGTCCTTTTCTGCACCTGAGATACTTTAGTTGGTCAGAATTAGTTTTACCAGACACAGAAAAAAGGCAATTGTTGGATTCTGTCCAAAATCTTCCTTCATTCACTTGGAAATATCTCAACAATTTTAATGTGAGACTCCATTATTCCAGGAGCACTGCATGCCTTTACTAAAGACTGTAGGACTGTGAAGAAGTGAAACCAATGGAAAAGCTTATGCAGCTTTCAGTAGGGGCAGATTTTAGCCAGACATAGAGGAGACACCGGAAATTTTGTTCCTTTTCTACATCCAAACAGTAAAAGATAGGGCCTTTTTCACCTTGATTTCTTAAATTCAGGTAAATTTGAAGGTGTAGACAGAGACTACAGAGACTACTAATGGCATTATTAGGATATATGTAATCAGAATAGAATAGGAAATTACATTTCAACAGATTTTGGTTTTAAATGAAAGCAGTCATTATATCTACATTATTATGTATGTAAACAGTCTATTATATATCTACTGTGTGCACTTTGTTTTCTAAAAAAAACAGAAGAGAGAAAAAAGTATGATTTTTTTTTTTAACCAACAGGCAGAAATATACAATATGGACTTTAAACTATATAGAAAAAGTAAATAGAGTAGGGAGGAAGATATCCTGATATAATTTTTTATTTGCCTCAAGAAGAATTATTCTCTGATAGGGAATATACTGAATAAACATATCTAAGAAACTATTTGAGATTTCAGATGTTTCATCTTCTCATTGTGATAAAAACTAATCATCTGGAAAACTCATTCTTTCTATTTCCCTGTTATTAATTATAGGAAGTTATTAATGTATTTTTGAGGTGCTCTTAGGGAAGCACTGAAAATGTCTGTACACTGGTATAATTTATGGGAACTACAAACTGCATAATTAACTGTAACTAAGTATAATTTTTTGATGAAGACTTTATGAAAATTATACTTTTATTCATGTAATGCATGCTGAAGGATGCATTGATTGAAATGCATTTTTCAATATGCAGGCATTTCTAGGGGATTTGCTTCTGATAATTCCAAGCAATACTCGGAATGTCATCTTAACTTAGACGTTCAACTGCTAAATCAGCATATCTGTATTTTTTGTGGTTAGCCTCAGACTTCAAAGGTATGTGAGCAGATGTTGAACTTAAAGTACTCTTATAGATTTACCAAGGTTAATGAATTATAGAGTATTTTAGCACATGCAACATTCTCTCTAAATAACAATGCTGAATCTTATACTTTTCTGTTTCTCCTTACTTTGAATTGTTTTTACATAATCTAAAATATTCCTGAAAGAGTCAAGAATTGTATTTAAACAAGGACACATATTTAAAGAGATATTTATTTGTCCCAGTGATAAGTGCATGTTTTGCTACATCTTGAATGAGACCATCAGTTAGTATCTGAGCCACAAATTTTGAAAAAAAATTTAGTAATGTTCCACTTTGTCTACAATTTAAGATAAATTTAAGGGGGCAGAGGGTAATAGCATTGCAAATTTCATAAAGCAATAATTGTGTACTACAAATAATCAAATTTGGTTGAAAACTAGATTGTGTGGCTCCACGAAAGAGCAATTTTTCAGCTAGCAAAGAGGTGTCTAGGATAAAATAGGTATTTCAGCATCATGGAAATCAATATTTTGCTGTGACTGTTATAGATTAATGTTTTATTAC
Organism: Bombycilla garrulus; assembly: GCA_013400315.1. Lineage (NCBI taxonomy): Eukaryota > Metazoa > Chordata > Aves > Passeriformes > Bombycillidae > Bombycilla > Bombycilla garrulus. The sequence goes on along the minus strand of VXBU01012434.1, from coordinate 108,625 downwards.
CGTAAAAATGTATGATCCTAGGAAAATTATAAAGCGAGCCTATGTTTTAATATAAATGTATAATAGCACAAAAGTAAATTTTCTTAGATTAATTTTTACTGAAAATAAAGCAATTCTTTTTCTTCCTGTATGTGACTATGAAGAGCAAGAATCTAAATCCTTGATAAAATATGTTTTATACATTTTCAATTAAATAATAAAAAGACAGCTATGGTGAGAGCTTGCGTATAATTTAAGTATGTGTACATTTGAAAAAATTAAGGTCAATTTTGTTTTCCTGTAAAAAAAGAAGAAAAAGAAACCAAACATCACAACTCACAAATTATAGCAACACAGTGTGAAGTGCAGGTATTAACAACCAAATGAGTCAGTTACAAAATTATCCGCTGTTTTCATAGGTGATTTTTAGAGTGAGAAGTGTTGAAATACATATTTTGACAATATACAAAAGATTTTTAGAGAACAGATATCTTTCTGCATTTAGCAGAGAGAAGCATCTGTTTCTAGAAAAAATCTATTGTGATAGAGAAAGTCATAGAAATGGTAGCTGTAGACATATAAACATTTTACTTTTCTGACACTGGTGCACTCAGAGAGCTGGGCCTACCTGTGCTACCATATTGTGTGGGGGAGGACCCGGATGACTTGGGGACCCTGCAATGTGGGACACTCCCTCCGCCTATGGGCATCCAAGCATTTGGGTGTCCCACGCCAACTCTTTTTCCCATTGTGATAATCGCTAACTGATCTCCTTGTCTGTACCGTGAGCTTTTTCAACTTGCCCACCTCATTGTGCTGGGGTGGCAGAGTGAGAGAGCAGTTAGGTGGGCTGAAGTTCAAGGTCAAACCACCACACTTCTGTATGGCTGACTGTTTGTTACCCCAGCTCACAAAACTGAAAAGCAAAAGCAGGAGACTACTGGTGCTTACCTTCCTGATGTATTTATGGACAAGAGTCTTAGCAACTCTTTATAGGCTGAACACTGCAAACTCTTAGAGAACAAGAAATGGTAAAAATATATTCTGAAAGAACATACTTTTTAGAAAAAGTCTTGTACTAGAAGAGCAGAATGTACTCCAACCATAGTAAAATTGCATATAAGTAAAAATAATTTTTTTAATTACTTTAAAATGGACAGATAATATAAGTGCATATCAATTTGCTTGTCCACTTACATTTAGTTGAATGTGGACATTTGACTCCTACAAATACATTTTATTAATGTCAAGAGTCTTTTATTTCCAGTATAAGTAAATTAATTATTCACCATGGAAGCATAAATGAAGTTTTTATAACTGAGGCTTTTAAAATATTTTGAATTTATTTTACCTTTTGTTTCTTTCCTTGTTTTGTGCAAGATTGGTGGTGTTTGTGGTTTTCTTCTAACTTTTATGAAAGCATCTTTGCATATTTATATGCTCTTCAAAATACTGTCAGGATCCTGAGCCCACTCCAATCTTGTCCAAATTTTTTGGCTTTTATGAAAAGACTTAGAATGTGCCTAAAGAATGGTTTCTCTTTCTCTGGAGAAGTGCTTCTGAACCAGAGATATCACTGTGGATGCCCACCTCAGCTGCAGAGTTACAGCAATATGTGTGTGCTGTCATGGACCCTGTTGACTGGATAAGGACCTTGGCAGTGACCTGAGGGCCAACGTCCCAACCCATCCTTGGCCTGTCCCCTGGGAGGGCTGGGGCTGTGGTATGGACCTTGGCCACATAGCACTGAAACCATGGGGACATGTGGGGAGAGCTCCCGCCCTAGGGAGCTGCTGATCCATACAGAGCCCTGACTGAAATTTACTGTTTGTTCCATCAGGAGAAAAGAAATTACGTTCTTCAAAGTAGAGCATAGTCAAAGAACAATTAACTGATGAACTTACTATATTGTCTCATGGTAGAAGGAGTATGAACTGTGAAGCTTTCTAAGATTTGATGATTTGATTTTGTGTTAATGTTCTGTTGACATTTAAATTTTTACTATCATTTACACCTTTTTAATTTGTGAATTATCCCTTTAATATCTCTCTGCAGAAATAAACTCAGTGTTTTTTTGATGTTCTTTTTGTGTAGGTCTTTAGCTGTTTTTTTCTTTTAATTTATTTTATTTCATTTTAGCTTTTGTCTTTAGTTGTTTGGTAGTTTTAAAACCCAGATCAGAATATTGTGTCAAATACAAAGACAAAGGCAATGCCACACTTCTTACAGCTACCCATTCAAGGGCATTCCTCTCTGTCAGAATCAGTAACCATTCTGCTAACAGCATTTCTAGACTCAAGTCAAACTCCAGGTGACAGTGAGATACCCATAGGAAAAGTAATATTGCAGTCCTTGGCTTCTCACTTAGGCTACCCTCCTTCTTCCTGTAAAACTACTCTGACAAGAATCCCAGGATGAATGTCTAGATATAAGTACATGTTGTCTTGAAAAGGTGAGCAAATAGAAAGGCAAGGAGTGATCTAATAGCTTTTCTTCACACCAGTACCATGACCTCTGTCATGAAGTTGCTTTAAAGAAAAATTCACAGCTTGGTTTTCTTATTGCTCAATTTTCAGTAGGAGCATGCAGTCATAAACAACACTCACTTTTGAGATATTCATCCCAATTTTCTCTTAATAATAAACACAAAAATAAATTCAGTCAAGAAGCCTGATATTACAGAATATTTGCCAGATTTTAATGCTAGAGTGTTAAGGGGAAGGCTAACAGGTAATTTAGTAACTAAAGAATTATGGGGATTTTCAGTTCACAAATAAGCTGGGTAATCTTTAATCAATTAAACTTAAAAGAAAGTAAATGACAGTAAAAAAAGAAGAGCGTAGTCGTCCTGAAAGAACTGCAGTAATAGAACCACCTTCATAAATACTGAGACAAATATTGTCCAAGGTAGATCTTACAAATTTAAATAATACTATATGTGCTTTCAATTAAAATAAATTTCAGTTTATCTATAAATGTGTAAAAATAATTTGTTTAAAGATTTGATGTACATATTGTAAATGCCCATAAGAAAAAAAAAAAAAAAGTCAAAGAACCATACTTCTGCATACAAAACACTTAACAAAGGGAGCAGAAAAGCAGTTCTACCAGGAGAATGCACTCAGAATTTTTTTTAAAGTTCAATATACAATTAAGAATTGCTGCAAAGTGTAATAGATCTGCATTACATATAACATAATAATGAATATACTGTCTTATAAAGTAAATATATGGAGTAAATAAAATTGACATCCTTTAATATGAATGCATTACTACTTGCTTAAATATAAACATGTCTTTAAGCTTTTGTGTAAATGAGACTTTACTAAACTGAGGTCTATTACATAACTTTCCATACAGGTTTATTTTATTAAGGAAAATAAGAGAACAAATTGAAACATTTTAAATTAAATCTACCTAATGTTGCAGAATATCCAGAGCCTTTATTTTCTGCTTCTGATTGTTTGATTTTGTTACATTAATACTGAACTGCTGCATCTGTGTTCATATAAGTAATGTAAGCACATATGTCCTTGTCTATGTTTATATCCACTATATGGCATATTACTAACATGTTTACTGAAATATTTCAGTTTTCAGAAGAGCTCCTGATCCTTTTATATATACTGTTTTTGACTACCCAGGCTAGGATTTTTCTAGCATCATTGGACAAAAAAGCTCCCAATCACAGAATTTTTTTTTTCACGGCCTAAAAGGATTTTATAACTGGCCTGGAAATATTAAAAGTGCTAATCACAGCTTCTTTCTCTTGACTTAGGGATTATAAGATTTAAAAGTTAGAAATTAACTTAGTAAGATAAAAGTAGTATATTTTGATTGAGGGATTTAACAAGA
>VXBU01012434.1:84995-104755 GCA_013400315.1 Bombycilla garrulus | reverse complement strand
TAATACGAAACGGGGAGAGGCGGGGCCAGGAAATGAATATGTATAGGCGTTTTTTGAACTTTTATGAATATGTATGGATTTTATGGATATAAAGGCAAGCTAATGTTTTGGGAATTTGCACATGGTTTTGGGAGGATTACCTCACATGTGCCCAGCACTGCAATAAACATACCACTTTTCAACTTCAATGAGTTGAAGAGTTCCTTTGTCTTGGCATTTTTGTGCATCACTCTGGCCAAGTTTTAAATGTCTTAAAAATAGGTTTCCTGCATGAGAGATTGAATAAGAAAGTTTGGGTGCCCAGATTGTGCAGTAACTGGTGGTAGTAGATGTCTGTAAAGAGTACTTTTGTCTGTCCAGATGTTCTAGACACACAGCAGTGAAATTTACTGTACTTGCAACAGTAGTGTGCGGACCTCCAGAGCAGAAGATGGAAAACCATAAGCAAATGTACTGAGAGGATAAATCCAGAGAGTGGATACCTCTGTCTCAATTAATTCAGAGCAAGAGTTCATCTCCTGAGGTCATTGACAACTGCTGTCCTTTAAATAGTATTTCTTATTTATTGTACTACTTCAGGCAGAAGAGACTTGTCTTTAAGCCTTCTTCAGCTTGGAGGGAGGGTGCATGTAAACTCATTTTTCATAAAAGATTTTTAATCAGAAAGCTCTAGGCAATGTTGTGGTGCAATAGATTCCCTCCTTCTTATAGCAGCACTTCAGAGAATCTGTAAAGAAGTTTGACTTAGCAAATTTCCTTAAGTGAAAACATTTTCACTTAAATGTTATATCATTAAAATTTGAAATATCTTTTGAAAGTGTTTTGTACATATTTTTAATCAAAATTTGTGATAATGTCCTGTGTATATTAATTGTATATATCTAGAAATAAAAAGCAGAGAGACCAAAATGTTTCTAATTCAACTGACCTAGCTAAACTTTCCAAATAATGCTGAAAATAGTTTTGTGGTACAGGTATCAGAAGTTTTAAATATGAGAATAAGAGTTGGCTAATATTGAAATATATAATAATATAAAAAGGAGTCATAACTTTGGAAAAGGGTAGTCTGAACTCATAGCCTAAGAAACGCAGTTAATCTCTGCTGGTAGCTTGACAAGAAAAAGGCAACAACTTTGATGCTTGCTAAACTGCCTGAGCTAAAGAAAACCTGTGTAAAAGATTTGGTAACAAACTCAGTTTTTGACCTCTGATTCATGCTCACATCAATCACAAAAATGTTTCAAAAAGAGCCAATATAACTGTCAGGGCATTATTACTGACCGTTTTCAAGTATGTTACTATGTTTGTGCTATACTTGTGTATATGTGCTAACTGGAACTCAAATATCCTCTTTTACAAAGCATGTGTCTAGTGTGCTTTTCCCCATTCTTTATCTGCATAATTCTTTATTACCAAATGTGATGCATGATTTACCACATGGTACATTATTTTAAAGTCAATTACTCTGTCCATTTATTTTTTCACAATTTAAAATAATACAGGAAAAAAAGAAAGGTCTGTTGCACCTATAAACTCGAAATAGGCTAATTAATTATAATATTTTGCTGTTTTGAATCCAGAAGTAATCATTCTAATACAACTACAGAAATATTTTTGTATTCAGCAGGCCAGTAAGATAGCACCATTTGTGGTAAAAAGCCACAATCTTTTTTATCTTACACGTCTTTTAAATGCTACAAAGAAAGTGATCTCTGATTTCCTTAAGCATGTGTATATATCCAAATGCAAAAATCAAAGTGTCTGAAGCATAAAGGACAGAAAACTTGAAAGGATCTACGTTGAAAAAATTCATTATTACTTCAGTAAAGGAAAATTAAGTATGGGTGTAGGACTTGAAGAACCCAAGAACTCAGGGCACAGAACTTCTGATTAAATTCAGTCTTATTCTTTCCTTCCAAATCACTTACTTTAGTCAATCAGTCTTTTGCACAGGATTATTTGCTGTCTCATAACTTCTTAAATGGAACAGGGAGAGAAACTGGGGAGTCTAAAAAAAAGTCTAATCTTCCATACTTAAAATTATATCATCCTCATAGCACAGTAACTCTTCAGTTACAAAGTGAGAAGCAAAAGGGCAAAAGACAGGATTAATGAAATTTATACACAAGGAGTCGCACTGGATGGGCTTTTCACAGAGCAGGGGAATAAACCAAGTGGAAAGAATTGCAAGAAATGCTAAAGGAAAATTTGAATCTTGTTCCACCTCTGATGGGGATGATGATCTGAAAGATACACCTGTGGAACTGTTTACAAGCAGTCTATAATTAGGGTCAATATTTTATGTTTCATCAAGTTTTTTATTCAACTGAATTTCAGATGCAAAATGGCTAAATAACTGCAATGTCTTAGTGCTTTTGAGTGTCTAAAGAACTTTATTTAGTAATTTTTAAAATTTCTTCATTTTTGTTTAAATAGACATTTTTGAACAATTCTAATAAATCTTCAGGAAACTGTCATTTAGCAATTGCTTATTATTAATTGCTAAAATAGAAAACATAAATTAAAATCTTATTGGTTTTGTATATTTTTTTAATTCACATCATAGATAAAATGCTCATCAAAGAACATATTGACACATCCATGTAGTTTCAGAGACCAGTAATGATACCTGAGTTTTATCCTTCCTTTTTCATTTCTAGGGTATATTATTCTATCCTGGAAATATATTGTTTTTTGGCTGGATTTTTCTTTTTGGTGGATGTGTCTTTGTTGTTTTTAATGTAAGTCTTCAGTTTATTAGAAGCTATTTAGGAAAATATTTTGTAGTTCAAGATGTATAGTGATATTTAAATGTTCTGTTTCCTGCAATGGACTTCAATGTGCCCTTAATAATGACAGAATTATAAAATAGAACACAAGATATTTGTCCCAAACAATACACCATGAAAAAAGGTAGAAAAGGTAAAGTTTAACCTCTTGAAAGAAATGCAAGAGAAAAAAAAGTAAAATATATTGGCTAACCAGGAATCTTTTATAGAAATACATTTTTTCATCATGAAAAGAAAATCAAATACATTATAACTATCAGTTGTTAAATATTTGATATGCTAATAGAACTACCACCTGATTTCATCAGAAACCTTGAACCCCATGAATAATAGACATTTTTTACTAGAGAGACTGAGCTTCCACAATTTTATTACACTGTATGTTTTGGTTCAACGTTTATTTATACAGAACACTTCTTTATGTGAAATCAGTCTCATGTCAGTCATTACCTATAATTAAATATTGGCCATGTGGGACACAGTCTACATGATTGATACTGGATCAGTAATTGGACCTGCTACTACAGAGTTTGAAAAGAACCCAAACTTACAGCAGTTCTAAACCTCTGTTGCTGACACTTTTTCACTGTCATTAAATTTAATTGGAATTGGAGAAAAAATACAATGTGTTCTTAGCTAAATCTTTTATATTTACTTTCTGTGTAAGCAGAAAACCAAGATTTTGTCATCATTCAAAATAAGCTCCCAACTGAGTCTAAATGAAAACAGTAAAAATATTTTTCTTTAGGAAAGGAAAAAGAATAAAAAACAAAATAGTTTCAATTTTGCTCTTCAGAATGGGTGTAAGGTTAGCCAGGCCCACAGCCTGGCAGGGCCATAGATGGGTCTATATCCATCTTATCTGACAGTTCCATTATTTTCTACGTGAGCCTCTCTTTATGTCCTTATACATTTACCCCCAAAATTATTATAGATTTTGATTTAAAAAAAGGATGCATATCAAGAAAAAAATTCGCAATACAAAATTATTCTAATAAGGTCACATTAAAAATATGATCTTAATGCTGAAATTTTGCTAAGATTATGAAAGTTAAAAGAAGCATTATTTCTGATGTTAAGTGATCTGGTCTATTCTCCCTGCACATTTCCCACTGATAACAGGGTGGCACTCCAGATCTCTTTTATTAGGGCACGCAGACTGTCTTCTCACAGTGTTCCTTCCACAGTGTGATGTAGGGCACCCCAGTTCCTCTGACTGCAAAAGTTAGGCTCAATTATAATCAGGAAATATATGATTATTATCATGTTATGCTATTTTGATCGGGCAGCTCAACAGGTAACCCACAGGCTACATAATGTGATTGCACTTGTATACTTTTTCCTGCTAATTGTTAACTCCTCTAAACGTTAGTTCAAGTCTTTTTTCTAAACAGAAGAACTTTGTAAGGGAATAAAAAAGTATATTTTTAGGAGTAACTGAGTTGTAAAATTATTTCCATATTGTATTAAAGGTGGTATTTAATGTGAACTTGCGTTTCCTACTTATACTGACACTGAGCCTTATCTATGGAACCGGAGAAAATTTCAACATCACGTAAAGCTAGTTACTAAGAGCCCAACAGTGTGTACAATTTCACCAGCTATAGAAATGCACAGTAGTTAAGTTCTGTTGGTTTATAAATTATTTAATTGACCAATTGATTAACAGTTGAGTTTACAGAAAGAGATGCATGTTAGATACACATTTAAAAAAAAAATTGACACCTTAGAATATATGTTTGAATTCATCTTCCATGACTACAGAACACTTATGTAGTCCCGATAATAAGTGTTCAGTGCTGACTAGGTGGTAGAATGGCATTTCAGATATGTTTTGGAAGGTCTAACACTCCTGACAGTACAGGAAGGTGACATTATTAGACGTTGGTATAATGGAAGGATCTTTCAAGTGTGATGTAGAAAAATTTGTTTCCTTAAGCTCCCTAGCTTTGACAACGGATTATGAAGAAAAGTCCCTTCTTCTAGCATTGTATCTCTGAAAATGTAGGCATTTTATGTACAATTTATTTGGTTTTTACTTTCTGTAAAGAAACTTGTTATTAAACTGAATATTTAAACTTCTAATTTTTGTTAAATCAGCAGTTGGAATTTCTCATCAGCAAAAGAAAAGTTGTTAAGACAACAGTTGAATTCTAAGAGAAAATCTGGTTGGAATTTAAAGTACAAAGAAAAGAGGTCAAAAGTGACAGCCTTTACTCTGAGGATAATCTAAAGGGCAAAATTTTCAATTTTAGTTGGACTAAGCTGTGTATTTCTGTAAAACAAATCCATTTTCCCCCTCTAGCTATGCCTTATTTCAGCCCACAGTATGATCCTGGAGTACATTAGTCATATTTATTCCAGATAAAAAAAAAGCAGAAGGCTTGCTGTGAAGGGGTCTTCAGGGAACTCCAACCCCAAATGGACCTTCAGCTCCCAAAATCTGAAGTCAGCATTCCTGCAATGTGACAGTGTAACATCCTCTGCAGTGACTGTTTTACATTCCATATCTGTTCCTCTTCACTGGGCTATCTCTTGGTGTAGATAGCATGGGTGAATAATATTTTAGCACAGCTATAGGTCTATACTCACTATACTTGAAACATGCCATGATTAATTCAAATTCATTGTAAATTTATGTTTTAGATCAGCATTTGCACATTGGTTTGTAAGTGTTGGATTCAACAGCATAAAGTATTCCAGTGTTTTAACACTGTTGGTATTAATAGCGTTGAAGCCACATGAATTTATGGGAGGAGTATTTAAGGAAAACTTCATACAAAACATTATTTCAAAAATTTTTGATCACCTTGAAATAAGTCTGAGTGCTCTTTTCTATTTTTTGTGTTTTTTTCACTTGTGTATCAATATTTTTAATTTTAGTTACTTTATCACCTTCTTACTGTGCCATCCTCTGTGACAGTTAGAAGGAATATTTTTGTAGGAGCTATGGCTTGATTTTTCAAACCAGAATGTTCTAAAACCTTCATATAAAACTTTATTCCTAAGGATCACAAAAGTTTAAGGTCTAACAGCCTTTGATCTCTTAGAAGATCTTCAGGTACTTGTTTTTGTTTGTTTGTTTTTAATTAGGAGTGAATGATACTTACAACTCAGCAAAAATATAAGAAAATATTTTCATTACTTTTCTGAAGGAGAAACTTGACTACAAAAGTGTAAACCAAGTTTACAAGGTCATTCAGTAGGTTAGTGCAATTACTGTGTTCTTCAAAATGCTCAGTTTTCCAGCTCTCTTCTTTCTTCCTTTGTTTTGCATTCACTTTTCTCTCAAGGGTTCAGTTTAACACCGTAGTTCTTGCAGATGAAGAAATATAGGAAAATGTGCTTTAGTCTATTCTTAAAAGCAAAACAATTAATTCTGAGTAGTTTGAAAGTACACATAAGGATCACTAATTCATTAGGAATCTAAATTAAAGATTTAAAGTCCAGCTTTCTGGAAATATAAGTTTATAAAGACCGAAATCCTAGATACTGGTAATAACAGGGTTTAAGATTTGACTAGGAGCACATTAGTCTAGTTCTCAACATTTCAGAACAGAAGTAGTTCAGGTAATGCTGTTCCATATCAGTAGAACAGATACTCTGCAATTACACTGCAGATTATGTTTTTAGTTCTGTTTGCTGTGATTTTTGTTAAAATACTTAATATGTACTTGGTCTTTAGTTTTAGAAGATAATCAGGATATATACACAATTTTCTATGGGGATAATATAGGTACTATGCTGGATTCTGCACCCAGGATGGGGCAAATCTGGATGTACACACTGGGGAATGAGGTGTGGGAAACAGGGCTGAGGAAAAGGACCTGGTGATCCTCATCAACAGAAAGCTGAGCATGAGTTAGCAGTACCCTGGCAGCCAGGAGGGCCAGCCGTGCCCTGGGGTGCATCGGGCACAGCATCAGCCATTTCCTGCTCTGCACTGGGGCAGCCTCACCTTGAGTGCTGGGGGCAGTGTGGATGACATAATATAAGATATAAAACAATTAGAGAGGGTCCAAAGGAGTGCAACAAAGATGATGAAGGGCTTGGAAGGGAAGATGCATGAGGAATTGGCTGAGGATCTGGTCAGCCTGGGAAAGAGGAGGCTGAGGGGAGACCTCATGGCAGCTACAGCTTCCTCCTGAGGGAAGAGAAGATGCAGACATTGATCTCTTCTCTATGGTGACCAGTGAGAGGACCCAATGGAGTGACCTGAAATTGTGTCAGGGAGGTTTAGTTTAGCTATTAGAAAATGTCTCACATCCAGAGAGTGCCTGGGGACTAGAAGAGGCTCCCCAGGGAAGTGGTCACAGCACCAAGCTGACAGAGTACAAGAAATATTTGGTCAATACTTTCAGGCACATGGTGTGACTCTTGGGAATGATCCTGTGCAAGGACAGGAGCTGGACTCAATGATCTTAGTGAGTCCCTTCCAACTCAGCACTTTCATTGATTCTGTGAAAAGTTTTTCTGAACAATACAAACATCACAACATCAGGACGATAAAAGCCAAGCTAGGAACCATAACAAGGCCATCTGTTAGGGTCAGCCACCAATGACAAGATGTGGTTTATTTTGCAGATATCATCACTTTCTTTAACTGAAATAGTCAAGGGTTGCTTACAGGCAAAAATTCTTGGATAAGGGCTTTAGATGGATCAGATATAGCTGAGTAAATAGTAATGTTAGAGACTTAGGATAAATTATTGTAGTACTGCTACAGACAAAAGTAGAGTCATAAGCTATTTCACAAATATAAACTCTCTGGAGGGTGCTGAAATAGGCTTCCCATTTGCCTTTCTTAGATTTCATTACTTTGATGAAAATGAAGTAATGCAGAATATAGGCGAGTTTGTTATTTTCTAGTACAATTCTTCACAGGAAAAATCAGCAGGCTGTCCTTTGCATAAAATTTATGGAATTTCCTAAGCACTGCTGCAGTTACAAAATTGTTTGTGAGGTACTTTTCCAAGAAGTAAGCCAGTTTATTAACTATTTGAAATTGTTTATTGAATCTATTTTCAAATGAAAAAATTTGATACTTGAGGGAGGGTAAAAAGTAAAGTCTCCTTCAGACAGCAAAGGAGACCAGATCAAACCTTTGGTGGATTGGATCTTTATGCAGAATTCCTCCTCACTCCCCATTAGCTGTGTGGATTGCTTTAGAATTTTTGTTTCCTTGTATTATAGAAAATTAAGAAGGATGTTAAAAATATGAAGGGAGTAGATCCCCAACTTTTTCAAGTAATTTCCACCATAAATGTTGTATACACACACACACACAGACACACACAAGTTGCCATATATATTTTTTTATAAATTCTAAATCTCATCAATTTTGTTGAATTTTGCTAGAGTGGCCACATAGCAATTTGAGAAAATTGCATTACACAGTCTTTCACAATTTAAAATTCTGATATCTCATAATGTTTGTAATATTTTTAAAATAACGTCATAATGCATTCAGAATTGATCCTATGCATAAGAAGTCATTTACTATATTGAAGCTTTCAGAGACATCATTTAAGACTTCAAGGCACAGACACTCTGTGGATATCTCATAACAGGTTGTGAATTACGTAATTCAAATCCAAAAGAAACAGGAATTGCTAAAGCTTTTAAAACTAAGCATGATTTAAGAGATCTTCCTTAAACAATAGTATATTAGAGACAAGATGGAAAATAAACAGATTGTTTCCTTTTTATTACTCAAGAGAAATAATGGCTGGCTTCAGAATTTCTGGGTTTTTTTACGTAAGCAAAACATTTAGGTTTTTTGTTTTGTTTGTTTTGTCTAGTTTTGGTTTTGGTGTTGTTTTTTTTTTTGTTGTTGGTGGTGGTTGGGTTTTTTGTTTATTTGTTTCTGGTTTTGTCTTTGTTTTTGTTGTTTAGGGTTTTTTTGTTTTTTTTTTTTCTCTTTTTTTTTCCTTAATTTTGTAAGAATAGATTTGATTAACTGCTTATATTATGAAAGTTATTGCATGAGTAAATCTTTTGTTATAAACTCTGTAATTATAATTTTCTTTCCAGTAACATATACAACAAATGATGTCCAGTTAAATCTATAGTATACTTTGATGTATAGTTAAAAAGAAAGACATCAGGGGAAAATGAAGTTTAGTGGTAAGTAATGCTCTTACACTGCATATTATTTTGAAATACAAATGAAGTTAGACTTAATTTATTAAGCACCTAGAATTAAGATATGCCCATTAAATATATTAGTGACAGCACAACTTAAAAGTGAAAAATCTAGATCTTTCAATATATATAATTCAGATCTATTATTCAGTACTATTCAGCGGGATTTATCCTTGAAAAACAGCTTTTATTCACAAAAAACTCAAATAAGAGAGACTTAAGAGGACTAGGGTTTCAATTCATGATAAAGGAAGAGCTAGTAAATGAAATGGCACGATTCAGTTAAAAGTGAAGTTCCAGTTAAAAGTTCCTTTTTCCTGTTAGGATTGGTTTACTGCATATTAGTATAACCTAAAACTTAGTGTTGTGCAATGCCACATTATATTTCTGATTCAATAAACAAATATTTTTAAAAAAATTTCTTCTAAACTTTTTAATTTTTTAGGGAATGCCTTACAATGTTTTAATATTTTCTGTTTGGCATTTTCTTGTATAAACATAATAATTTTCATATCTAACTTTTTAAAAAGAAATACACAGAGCACAGTAGCCAGTTTCTTCATAATATCACATTGTGAAAGTGGTTTGAATTACAAAAAAAGTAGTAGACCTCGCAGTTCGAATTCTAAAAGCAAATAATCATAAACTCTGAACTAAAATAATTTAAATTTGAATTAAATGTAACAACAGATATCACATTATGGAAAAGTAGAGCATGGCCATGTGAATGTCAGCTTGTTGGTAACTTACTTTCAATGTCAACCTCTCTGAAGTTGGTTGATTAATAAAAGTGAGCTTGGAAACTCCAGTATTATCTAGGAGGGAGGTTGTTCGAGGGGTAAATATGCTTTTGGATATGTAAATATCCATTTTGGAGCTATCCTGCCAGCTCCTGTGCTTAAATTCTTTTCCATGTAGGACGTTTCTCTTTCCTGGCCTATCAGATAAACCTGAAGCTGGAGATTAAATTAAAGTTATCCAGTTTTAAAAGACCATGGTCACTCCCCTAACCTTATTGTATATTTCCATTCTAAAAGTATTTTTGCTACTGGATGACAAATAATTTCACAAAATATAACATAATTTTAGTCTGGATACATGAAAATTGAGATAATTTTAATATTATGTCTCAAAAAAAATTACAGCATGTTTTATTTTTTTTCTATGCACATCATCATTTTTTATTTTAAATAAAACACTATCACATGACAAAACAGGTGTATGTATTGGATATCAGAATGCAATGTGTCTAATTCCTGATAAAAATTAAAAGGTAAAAATTGAGGTTTAAAATATAGTTTATATATAAACAAATGTGTGTTTGTTTGTGTGTGTGTGTACAAAACTAGATTTCTTTAGTGTAATAAAAAAGGGAGCAGAAGGGGGAAACTTCTGATATACTTTCATAGCATAATTTATAAGTTCATTGCAAAACCATTTATTAGTGTGTCAGAGTGGACTGCAAAATAACTCCTACCTTGCTTGATACAGCAACATTATGTTCCCAACTCATGTTCTGAAGTGGCTTGTCTAAAAGCCTGTGGTCATTTCAGATTTTTTTAAATGACAACCATTTTACCCTCAGTATATGTACAAGGTCAACAACAAAGATGAATTTAAAAAAAAACCCATAAGAATATATGAGATGTTAAATCATAAAATGACTTATAGGAAAATGCTTTAGGAAATTACACACACTAGTTCTGTGCTGTTTTAAAAAAAATGTAGTCCATTCTATTTAAATCTCCAAGATACATAATTTTGTCAATTACTTGGTCACTCGTATTATAGTTTTAGTGAGGAGAAAAAAGTCTGTCTCAGGACTCTGAAAAATTTATCTAGAATTCAAACAATATTACTGAATATGAACTCTGTGAACAAAAAGGATTTTTGTTATTACATCTATGCTGATATAAACTCACTGATTTTTGTCACAGATTTCTAGGTATATATAGTCATTAAAAATAAACACAGAAAACACAATATTCAGCATCATGGGGTGAAAAAAATATGACACAGAACAAAAGGCAGAATTACCTTAAAATAAATAGAAAACATGGAGATATGATAAAGTTTTTGTTTCAAGTGGCACAGCATTAAGAGCTAATTACAAAGGCTTTATACAAATAAAGGAAGAAAAAAAAGCTGTGACAATTCTTGTATATCTGTTGTTTAAAACCCAGGATTCTGATCCAGATTCAGACTCAAAATGTGTCGGTCACAGAACTAGATGTCTAGGCTCCCTTTTAAACCAAGTGAGATGTAAATGCTATCACTAAGTTCTGAACAGCTGTTTAGTGCATCCTAAAATAAATCATTTAGACTGATGTGTCACTCTTAAAGCTTCAATGACTGCATTTTTTACAACGTAATTCAGTTATCCATTCATAAATGTCTAATGCTCATTGAGGAGCCTTAAGGCTTTGGAAAAATAGGCATGAAGTTTGCAGGAATGAGACCAAACCTGTACGAAATCTGGTCCCTCCAGGGACAACTTCTGGAGGCAACAGAAGAAATGCCAGAGCACTTCAGGCAGCACCTCACAGTTTAATTCTGCAAAACCCAACCAAGTTCCAACTCTCTCTTCAGTCAGGGTGGAACTTAAACAGTTAAACAATCAAATTACTTTCTGAAATACAGAATTGCCTATAGAGAAAATGCAGGAGACAAGGTAAGGGATTTGCTTCAAAAAAACTTGAAAGAATTTTAACAACAGCAATTACATTACTATTCTTTCTTTTCAATTCTACATTAGAAAATGAATTTGTCTGACTAAACGTATATACTCAATTCAACTGCTGTCTCATAAGTCTCTAGAGATGTTATAATACTGTAAGATATTCCGCCTGACTCCTGGGTGGCACTTTGGACGGTCTTTCATGTGCTTAAGTCTTCAGCCTTTTATTTGTATCTGGATCTCTTAGATGCTCAGATGAAACTAATGTGGTAAAATAATATATGTTTATATGCAAGTCCAGAAAGATGTGATGGTGATGGATGATAGCCAGGTCTTCACATTCACTCTGAACATACACACACACAAACACAGTTCCTCACCCTTTCAGTCATCTCTGATACACAATCTGAATCACCCTAAGAACAGCAGGCNATCTGGATCTCTTAGATGCTCAGAAACTAATGAATGAAACTAATGAAACTAATGTGGTAAAAAAAAAAAAAAAAACCTTATATGTTTATATGCAAGTCCAGAAAGATGTGATGGTGATGGAAGATAGTCAGGTCTTCACATTCGCTCTGAACATACACACTCACAAACACAGTTTCTCACCCTTTCAGTCACCTCTGATGTACAATCTGATTCACCCTAAGAACAGCAGGTGCATACTGCAGGTGGAATGATCTGAGTGCTGGTGTAATTAATGCATTCCAAGAGATGGGGGAGATGTGAGGTTTGTGATTGACTTTGGTACTCATCAACCTGCAAAAGGTTATAAAGTGCTGCTGAAGACTCAGCCAACTGAGCAGCCCGACCCCTGAAGGTTGCAGGCAGCTCCTGGCTGGATGCCCCACCTCCGCAGGGACTCCTAGAGGATATATCCTAGACATTCCAGAGACAGGGTATACTCACTCTTATGTGGGTGAGTAAAACAGCTCCAAGATTCCATGAAATACAGAGATGAAATCATAAGGCTGCCACGTTTCTGCTTTTTAATAGTGAATTCTGCAAGATACCTGTACGTTTCTAGCAGAACCTGCTGATATTATAATACTTTAGACATAAACTGTAGACCTAATCTGAGACTAAGTGGACCAATTCACACCTAGGCTTCTTTGAGAAGTTTAGACAACAGGGGTATCTCACTGAGGCTCATGACACATTGGGAGGGGCCTCAACCTGAGCATATTATAATCCATTGTAGTAGTGCATACAACTGCATTGGCAATACATAGACACTGCACCAGCAATACTTCTAATCATAATCATCCCATAATCATTGTGCCCTACTTCTCATGCCCGACTGAGAACCTTCCTTCAACTGCTCTGCTACACATGGTTAAGTATTTTTCCTTTCAGAGACCGAGAGACCCATTTGGGGTACAATTTATGTCATCATAATGCAAATATCTTAACATGATTGGATTATTTGTGCACTAAAGCTGTTCATCTCTATAGGAATTCTGAGATAAGTAGTTCAGATACAGATGTCAACACTGCAAACATTTACACTGAGATTCATTAATCCAAATATACAATATAAAAAATATCTATGTGGACAGTGAGATCTTGCTGTCCTTATCACAATTTCTTAATCAATCTCTGTGCCAAGGGGAAGAGCATTGGTTTTAGGAAAAGAGAGGAAATTGCTGTATTTAGCTCTATAAACAGTTGAAGCATGGAAATTTTTCTAAAAAAATTATAGGTGATATGCATGAAAGCATTAGATTCTTTCTCAGGCAACAGAATATCTGCAACTTGATCTTAACAGAAGAACACTGTATAAATCACTCTGATTTGTCTAGCATGAAAAGACTTGACATTGAAAAGATCAAGTAATGGCAGTACCAAAACAAAATGTTTGAAAAATACTATTCTATCATGTACATACTCACACACAAAATGCTTGAAGGGCTCAAACTGTAATTTTTTTCTTGAAGTAAAAGGGGTGTGTCTTAAAAAAATCCAAAAGGTTTCAACCAATCAAGCAACACAAAACAAGATGAATGCATTAATAGATGGATATAAGTGAAAACTTAAAATTTTCAAATAAATTTCAGCTGAGGTCTCCGGTCTCAGAAATTATCTGTCTCCTGAATTATTGTGTAAAACCAATAAAGCTGATAAATTTTAGAATTAATTTTCTCCTCTAGGTAAGATAATAAAAGATGGTCACCCTGAGAAAAAGGAAGGGCAAATAGCAAGGAGAAAATATGAAGCAAAGAGAACTGTAAATGTTAAAGGCACTATTATGAAAGTAAATGAAGTGTCTGCTAAGTTGAGGAAGTCATTTGAATGCATAATGAATTAAAAGCTATTTAGATATGTTCAGGGTTTTGCTGTTGTTTTTATTTTTTTTTTTGTTTGGTTTTTTTGTTTTAGGTTTTGTTTTTGTTTGTACTCATAGGATTTAGTTTAAATTAGTGGTTTCTTTATGGCCATTTTATATAAGTTATTAACAGTTACACTCTATCTGAATCCTACTGCAATACAGTGCATGCATGTAGGTCTGGCAGGCAATTTCCTTTTTGTATGTGTAAACACTTTAAATGACTACTAGTGAAGATATCAAATC
Source organism: Bombycilla garrulus (assembly GCA_013400315.1). Taxonomy (NCBI): domain Eukaryota; kingdom Metazoa; phylum Chordata; class Aves; order Passeriformes; family Bombycillidae; genus Bombycilla; species Bombycilla garrulus. Next base: position 90,570 of record VXBU01012434.1, on the reverse strand, counting down.
ATTAAAACAGCATTCTTGGCTGACATAAAGGGAGGAAATGAGCATAAGTGAATCTGACAAAAAAATCATTGTGAGAAAATGAAGTTTGATGAAGTTAATGGAGTAGTTTCAAAGCAATAATGTAGTCAGAAGAATTAAAACTACCTAAGTTATTAAATTAAGAACAAATGAGCCGGTAAGTTTAATTTTCCTTTATAAACACTGTCCCTGGGACAGATAAAGACAAGCAGCTGCAATACTGTGACTTTCTTATTTCTCAGTGAATATTTTGGGCTGATAATGTAATTATTGCTGCTATCAAAGAAATTATCAGGTATGAAAAAATAATATGACTACTTACTCTTTGAAAGAAAGCTGAAAAAATATTTGCCTTTTTTATGGGAAAGGGTATAATACCATTCACATGTTTAGATACCTTTTAGCATCCTAATTTATAATCTTATGCCAGGAAGACATTTATACTGCCAAGGTCCCCAAAGACCCTTAATCATCTTTTGATTAATTTAACACAATGTAGAATGTAAAACAAATTTTTTTTAAATATCTGTTGGAAAATACATGATGATGAGCTTTGGAAAACAAGTTACAGTTTGCAGGTAATGCATGTTGCTACACAATGGATCTTAAGATATTTTCACATACAGAAATATTCATTTGTGAAGTAGATATCTGCTGGCATACGCATGATTCTAGTGATTGAATTATTAAATTTGCTCTTGGGAAGAAAAAATAAAAGGAGACATAGAGGGAGAAGAGGGAGACCTATGAAAAGAGGGATGAGGAAAGAAAGAAAAAAGGGAAAGGGAAAAGGCTGACGCTGGAAAGGATGGACAGAGACTGGTCCCAGATGGGCATCCGTGTCTGGAGGTTCTCTCCCGTGCATAAGTGATAAGAAAGAACATATGAGATTACTTCTTTTTGTGCAATGCTTCTCTGTTAAGACAGAACAATTGTTGTTGAAGTCCTTTTAAATTCCTTTGGCTAGTCTTAGGTGTGATGCTATTAGTTTTGATTGGAGTACACCAATTAGATGCAAGTTTTGCACCTTCATTGGTCTCTATACTGAATTTAGTGTATTTGACAAAATAGGGCTAATATTTTTACAGAGCCCTGAGGGACACCCCTTGTTACTGATCTCCATCTGGACATTGAGACATTGACCTCTACTTCTCTTCTGGGTGTGACCTTGTCCACTTAACAATCCACTCACCAAATCCATCTCTCTCCAATTCAGAGAGAAGGAAATGTCCAGGGCACCATATCAATGGCCTTATGCAAGTCCAGAGAGATAACATCCATAGCTCTTCCATCTGATTCATCCAACAAGCTATGTCTGCTATAGATTGTTCTGCCAGAAATGTGCAGAGACACTTAGTCTGGACAGGTAAGAAAAGCTCAGGCACTGTAAAACACCAGGTAGACCTTTCAGCTAAAAGTGCCTGGTAAGAACTGCTACTGTATGTCCAAACGAATTTCAGGTTTTATGTAGCCGTGTGAAGGAAGGACCTAACATTGTTTCAGGACTGATGTACATTAAGTGCATATGAGATGTTTTCTAATTATCAGTTTTTCATGAAGTGTATAGATATACAAACATACGCACATATACACAAATATCCATTTGTATGCATACATATGTATATATAAGTAAATTTGAAAGTTTGAACCACATAACTTACTAAGATTCTCATTTACATTTAGACAGTCCTGAATTATGCAAAAATAGTGTGTACAAGTGTCATTGGTCCATGCATAAGGCTCCTGAATTTATCTTTGTCATCTATCATTGCTGTAAACACGTTGTGAATAATCCAGCTAGAATTTATAATTGCTCATTCTTTCAAATGCTTTTTAGTACTTTTGTGTAGTTAAAATCCAATCCACTTCCACTCAGATATTTATCAGTTATTTCCATTTATGAAGCTAATTTTACAAGTTGGGAGACACTGCTGTGAAAATAATTCTCTATTAACAAAACCATGCTAAAACCAGAATGAATTCTGAGGCATGTTTCATTTCTAAATTTACAATAAACATGAAAAAAACACTTAAAAACAAACAAAAAATGTACTTTTTAATATATTTTAAAGCATTCATGTGACAACTGTGTATGCCCCCTTAATATAAATATGTTATACCTCACTGTGTAATTGCACTGATTTAAGCAAATAGATAAACAAAAGCAACAAAATTAGAGGCTATAATTTTAAAATTGTTCTATGTTTTTTTTTGTCAAGTGTTGAATTTTTTAATGAAGTCATTTATAGACAATATATAGTGTTATTTTGGGAGGGCAGAATATCCACACTTGTGAATGCCTACCTAGAATGTGATAAAAGCATAGAAGATGAAAAAAAAAATGTTTGTGGTTGTCTCTTTTTTGATAGTAACACTGTGTTCAGTTGGCTATAATAACGAAATTGCAGTATTACAGCTTAAAAGACCTTTAGTTAAAAAGAAGGCAAAATATTTGCTAATTTCAAGAGTTTTAAAATTTTACACACAAATAGGTTTCTATATGTTTCCAATGAAAGTCCAATAAGGATTTTTTTTTTTTTTTTTTTCAAACAGAAAATAAATCTACCTAACAGACATCAGCACTACCTTAGAACATTATTGCCATCATTATTGAAAATTCCATTTGAAATCAAGAATATGTTGGCAGGTATGTAAATCCTGCTATTTTTATTGCAAGCCCTGCTTAGGACACTGGATTTAATTTGGTATTGGGATATCTTTTGAAATGAGGCCCTAAGTGAGTAGTTGCAAAAGGAAAAAAAATCCTTCATCACAGACACACCTAGAGCATGCTATTGTGGTGAATGCAGAAAACTCTGAGCATATGCTGGACCATGGTATCATTTCCTTGAAACATAGCACACAGTGAAAGAGGCTTGCAAAGAAGTTGTTTGGTTTTATCACTTATTGAGCCTTATTTTAAGCCAGACAGCCCTTGGCAATTCTTATAAAAACTATCTAGAATTGTATTGTGGACTCTTTTTTCCATTAACTCAAATTTGAAAATGGATAGAAATCACCTGAATTATAAAAAAAAAGAGTTTGTTCTCCAGAGTTGTTGCTAACTTGCAACACGTTTGTTTAAGCTATGTTCATTTAATCTCTTTATGTTCAATAGCAGCTTGCAGTTTTGTTTTATTTTTTTTTGTTTGTTTTTGTTTGGTTTATTGGTTAGGGTTTTTTGTTTGTTTTGGTTGGTTGGTTGGTTTTGTTTTTGGTTTTGTTTTTTTGAGCCTAGTGGATTTTTATGGTTTAATTAGCTTTTCCATTAAAAGATTAAATTTAATTATGTTTACATGTTTAGTCTGAGTACAATTGTCAATATTAATAGTATATTAATATTACTTCTTTGCTCATATTATTTATATTCCTTATTCTTCCCTTCCTTCTATAATTTTTTCTCTTTATTTCCTTTTTTCTTTCTTCTTTCCTATTTTTTTAATGCTTGAACTTCTAGCCAACCTCCTAAGAAGGACACATTCTTATATTTCTCTCAAACATCCCCTGCACACAGTGCATAATTATTCTTTTTTTCCTCTGAAGATCTAAAATTGACTTATTTTGTCTGACCTTGCCTGGGCCAGAATTCTGGATCATAATATCCAACTTCCTCAAGTTTTAATGGAATACTATGCATTCAGGTCTAGAGAGAAAGGAACAGAACAATCTGCAGCATTAGCAAAAATGCTCTTTGTTCATTTGTACAAAACTTGAAATAAAGAGTGAGCTCCATAAATCTGACATGAAAATCAATATAAAAACTTAAGGTCAAGATGCAAGATCCTAATATTATATGAGAATGTTGTTTTAATGATTTCAGTCTTCAATGGTAGTCATTTAAGACGTTTACATGTACAGAAAGAAAATTACTTTCCAAACCCACACGCATACACAGTATTGCAGTAGAATTCAGATAGAATGTAACTGTCAGTAACTTGTATAAAATGGGCGTAAATAAGCCACAATTTTTAAAAAGCACAAATTTAAAAGGAATCCAAATAGGACATAGGAAAAAAATACACACTGAGCATATCTAAATACCTTTAATCCATTATGCAGTCATTTAATGAACAGTTTTTAACAGTACAATTGTATTATGCACTTGAACAAGACAAGACTTTTCATAGTGCTGTGTCCGATGGGTGTCATATTTATGATCTATTTTCATATAAGTTGTTTCTTTCATGAAGTTATTTTTCTTCAAATGTTTTGCATTATTTTGTGTTTCTGTAAGTTTCAAGAGTGCTAAATTGATCTTGAAATATCAGGCAGTACAATGGCTGGTTTTTGATGGACCTCCTTCAAAACCTATTGGATCAGCTCAGAACATCAATATGTTCTAAATATCAGCACTGTTAATTTATATCTCTAAGAGAAGTAAGGGAAGAAAAGGATTCATATGAAAAATTGTACAGGTAATGCATATGTGACTGCTTACCTCTATTCTGGAGTCCTGCTTATGTAAAATTTTCTATATGGAGTCCAGTCCCCTTAGGACATGCTTACCTAACCACTCAGAACATCACTCCTGACACTTTATATATTATCCATGATTAAGTTGTACATAGAGCTGTCTCTGATCATATTATGTAGATGTTAATGTTGAATAAGCAACATCTGCTTTATCCCTTTTCTCACAGTCAAGATGGTGCTTTTTCCATATTTTCTTCACTCCATGGAGTGCATGATACACAAGGGCATTGGCAAACATGCTTACAAACAGTTCAGCTGCATGACAATTAAATCTATGTCAACATGTTTTAAGAGTTTTGAATTTTAATGTGCTATTACACATGCAATCTCTCCTCTCTCCTTTTTTATAAGATTACCAGGACAAAATCTGAGATGTTTGCTCAAGAGAGAAGTGGACAAGAAAGCAAATTGTTAAGAAAAATATTGCTCACAATTGGGAAACTGTTGAACTGTTTTGAATGTGCAGAATGAGTGAAGCCCTTTAAAAAAAGGGGCAATGGATCTGTATAGTATCATGTGAGCTATGTAACAAGTGCTGAAAATCTGAGAAGGTACAGCGTGTACTTGGGCAATACAGAAGAGAAGATGAACCGTGCTAAAGAATCTGGACATTTCATATTTTGAATATTTCTTAATTTTCCACTCAGACTTTTTGATTTGAATCAGGAATTTTTTGTGTTTTCCAGCAGTAAAAAGTACAGCTCAAATTAGGTCAAATTTTATACTTCTATGTCCATGGATTATATTTTGATAGTTTGCCTTCAGGGTTTATGCATTTTGTAGTTAGTTTAAAATTTCACTAGACATTTATAGTCACTTCAGAGGTATTTAATGTTAGGCAAATCACATTGGGACATGGCAATGAAATTATATACAAAGATTCAGTCCACCCATCTAAGCTTTAACGTTAGACTAAGTGAACCAAGGGCTAATCCTAAAATGAGGGTTTGGGATCACTATAGTCTCCCTGGCTGGAACTTGCAGGATGGGCTAGGTTAGTACAGAGCTGCCCATATATGAGCTGATGGTGATATTCAAAGACCTCTCACATTGAACACAGCTCCTATTGTTTTGCCTGTTTATA
>VXBU01012434.1:33196-56924 GCA_013400315.1 Bombycilla garrulus | reverse complement strand
CTGCTTATGACCAAAATTTTCTGTTACTTGCTCTTCTCCTGTGGTGATGAAAAAAATATTTGGATTTTGCCAAAATTAAGTATAAGACACTTTATAAATTTTAATGAGTGGTATGAGATGCTGGTTACCACTTATTATAGGAAATAATATTGTCAAATGCATTGTTTTTACTTTCCTGAATGCAGAAGAAAAATAAAAGCTGAAAAAAATAAAAAGGCAAAAACTTGGCATGCATGTTACATAAAACTCTGCCTTTTATAGACTACAGATCAAGTATGATTGACAGTGGGCAAATTGGTATTCACTGAATATTCTAGTATGAATAAAGAAAACCAACTTGGACACTCAAGTGATAAGTTCCATCAAGGCTGGAAATTAATGCAAATTATTTGACAGGCATGCAAAAATGAGACAGATTGCCATTCATTGAATAACAGAAACTGAACTCTGGCTGCTGCTATTATGGTAAATGTAGCAGTCAGATGCATGGATGTCTCTTTCTCCTTGCACACAAGCACATTTGGAGGGCTTTGGAAAATAAAGTTATTAATACTCATCTTCAGTTAAATCACATATTTCACCTTAAAGTTCTGAGAATGGTCTTCCTCTATCCAGTTGAACTCAATTCCTCTTAGCTCAAAGTTGATCTCGTTAAGGTTTAGGCCTTTGTCTGCTGTGAAGAAAATAAGTTCCTAAAGATTTTTTTTTTCTGTAGTAGGGAGAGGTTTTCACCTTGCTTTTTTCTTCCATTCAGAGATGCTTACAAAAACTGAGGTACCTGTTTATAAGTCTAATTTTCAAGTTATTATTGTTCTTCTATTTGCTGAACCAAAATATGTAGACAAATAGAAAAGAATTCTAGATATCCTATCTGACTTATACTTGTAAANNNGAAGAGTGTCTCTACCAGACAGAATCTCTAATTGAATTAATCTTGGAAAAACTTATGGAAAAATGTACAACTTTTTGAAAGGTTTCAGATGAATTTTTGTGAATTAATTTTGGGAAGACTTTGAAATATGGTACTTCATTCTGGTGCTGAAGAACAAGGATTTATAGAGGAAAACCACAGTGAAGTACAGGAAATGCTCAATCAGCCTCAAGATTATAAAAGAATTAAAATATTTTTTGTGCATTTTTTTCATATTTTGTTTCTGTCTTTTAAATGAAGAAAAGCACAATANTAACCTCATAGCATTTTATTTCTTGGCCAGTAATTTAACGCAAGAAAATAGAAGTTGCTTGACTGTAAATTATTATAGATTATTCCTACACCTTTTTTCCTAATTTTTTTCATCTCTCCTGGATTTACTGTTTTGAAAATATCAATTTCATTTCTAGAAAAGTCTCAAAATATGATGGTTTTACTCTTTTAGATTCCTAGAGCTTAAGCAAAGGCCCATTGTATCTTTCAGTTCTTATTTTTATGTAATCTAAAATATGGGAAATAACTAACATAACACAGGAGAAAACAAAGAGGATTAAATCCTTTAAGAAAAGATAACATTGATATCAAAACAGAAAACCCTCAAATCCCAGGATTTTAAAATTTCTGATTTCAATAAAATCTAAACATTCAAACATCAAGTTTTCAGAAACAAAAAGATTTTTTTCACCAGGGATGTTAGACTCCATGAAAGTATGTTCACAATTTGCAATGTATTAGCTCTTTTGCACTGACAGCTGAATTCACTTTAATTATTTTATGATGGTAAGATAGAGGTCAAACATGTTTTCTCATTACAGACTGTGCTTATGTCCATCAAAACCAGACAAGTCTGAAGCACTCTCCAGACCTACAACCATCCAGAAAGAGATACAGAAAATGACATCCCTCATTCAAGGCTGGATCTAGGGCAAAAGGGCTTGAAACTCAGAGTTAGGATGCAAGAGTGGATGTGATGTAGCCATAACCAAATTTCTGGGAAAAAAATTAAAGTCAGCATTATTAATATTATTGTTAATACCTCCACATATACTATTTATAAACTTGCAAGAATTAATAATTTACAGATCAGTAATTCCAATAATGTAATATAATATTACTTATTTTTGTTATAAGTAGGCTATGAAAAAGACTTGAGGTCTAGTCTTTATTTTTAATCTTATCTATGAAAATATGTTGAACATTAACAAAACTGCTTTGAGCACACCAATGTTATCAGGAGTAGCATATTTAAAGCACCTTTTCCTGGCAGCCTCACTTGCCATGACCCTTTAGCTAATAGATCATGGTTGAAGGCCTTTGCAAGTTTCTTGCCACAATCATTTTACAAAGATTAATACAAAGTGATTAAGAAAGATTCGTGAAAAAAAGCAGCTGCCTCTGACTTTTGGTATTATTTGCATAAAATGGCCTACAGTCAAAAAGGTTATAGAGCTTGTTCCTTTTCAAATTTAAGTCAATGGAAGCAGAAATCAGACTTAGGAAACGTGTAAATTTTTTTTTTCATGTACAATATAAAAAGATTGTATCTCAGTCTTTATTACACTTTCATAAAAAAGCGTAATATTTATTCTCCTTTGTTTTAACAGTTAACCAAACAAAAGTTTTGCTGCCCTTATAAATATATAAAGGAAGCCAATCTTTTATGTTTGCTAGATTTAGGAAGTAAGTTTCTTTTTATTATGAATGATACAGGTAGAAAATGTTATAATAGTACAAAAATGTTATATAATAGAGGAAAACATGTGAAATAGTCCACATTTTTTGGTATTGAAGAAAATTATTTTGAATATTAGATTTTAAAATTTGATCATAATTGTCATAAATACCATTGTTAAATATGTCACACTGTAAAATTCTAAAACAAAAATGACAATATTTTTATACAGATTTTCACAATAAGCTGAAGTTCTGTGTCCTGTGCTACAGTGGAATGGTACATATCTTCACAAAGAGAAAGGCAAAATTTAGTGATTTTAAGAATTTACGCCCTTAAATTTAAGAGAAGTATAATGGAAAAGGGCACTTTTAAGTGAGTCATTGTGTCATGCCAACATCCTAATCACATTTCCTGCAGTCTACAGACAAATAACTTTAAGTCATATGGGACTTTCTAGGCTAACAATATAAAAGCATCTCTTCTCCACCTTTTCAGTAATGAACATATTTTCTGCTCTATTACCCTCCATTAACCAGGTACCATTAGAAGTATTATGCAATATTTCTGTCATTCAGCCAGCCTAATAAAAGCATAAACCAGTGTATTTTTTTAGCAATAGGAGACCTAATAAGGGTGAAAATGGATTGCTTTACTCCTAACTCAACTGGAAACTTTTCCTGAGATGAGGATAAAATCTTAAGGCATTTTCCCAGGCCATATGTAATGAACATATTTTCTGCTACTGTCAGCCTTTGGTCTTGAAACAGTTTTGAAAAATCTGTTTATCTATTCATGTATTTTCCTTTCAATGTCCTTGAAAAGAAGGGTTAGGAAAAAATCAGAAAAAGAGCACTAGATTTAATTTCTTTTCAGCAATTTTGAAGTGCTTTCAAGATATCTCACTTCATTAAACACTAATTGCTTGGAAAGAATACTAAGATATTAAAATGCTAATAAAAATGTGGACATAATAATTTGAAAATTGTGTAACATTTTCAAACTGCTTTTACTTTCATTTTTTCTTCAGACTTACATTCATAAAACATCTACCAAACAATTTGTGCCACATGATGAAGAGAAAAATAATGTATGATAAAGAATTTTTATTATACTGAGAAACTCCCTAGTTCATCCAACACTATTAACTGATCTCTAATTACAACATGGTATAAAACCTTTATTTAAAAAAATGTGGATTGTTAGCAGAAAAATAGTGAAGCAAAGACATGAGTTTGTAATACACGATCATATTATTTCAAAAGCACACCACTAACTGGTGAATTTAGTCAGATTTTAGATGACAGAGAATCATGAGATAAACTCGCTCGACTTTCTCCTAATCACTAAAAAATAAGAAGTTAAGAAATTACTGTGGAAGAGCAAAAATACAGGAAGAGACACACAAAGAAATAGTCAAAATGAAGTTACTAAATTTTTGTAGTCAGTTTGGAAAGATACAAGTAGCCTACCCAGTGTGCAGCAAGGCTTTCTCTTGCATTGAGCATGGTTCAACTGCTAAATTAATTTTCTGTGCAACAAAATAGAGAATATGTTATGTATGCTGATCACAAAATATTAAGCTAGCTGGGAAAATTCAGGGAATGAAAATTTAAAGTTTTTTAAAATTTAATTTCTTTTCCTCTCTTAATATTTTTAATTGATTTGTGTCACATAATGAATACCACCAGGGGAGAGATATAGACTTCAAAATAAACAAAATACAGGGAAAATATCTGAGACCAGTGACTTCTAATATTAAGAGAACGATGTTCTTAGAGGACAACATATAAAATAGAAGTGAGGTAGAGACCATGATATAAACCATTTGTTAGATATAAATCAGTAACTGGTTTATGTCACAGAAATAGAAGATATATGGTTTATCTGAATGTTTTTAACTATATTATGGACATCCGTATCTGTAATTCAGCCTAAATTTTCCTGTTAGTGTGACCAGCTCAAATGTGGCTAAGGATGGCTAAAATAATAAAAGATAAATAATATTCACACTCTCAAGACTGAGAATAACAAGACTATTTTATTAACATATTTATATTCAGAATATAATTCAGAAATGAGGGCTGGCATCTTGAAAATGAAATCTTTTGGTAGGCATCTCTGTGTTAAGAGATATTATAAACAGACATTCTCAGCTTCTAAATACTCTTACAATCTATCATTTATCAGTTTGGAGAAGAGAAGGTGGTCAGAACTAGAACAAAGAATTTGACTCTTTCTGGACTGAATGGTCATTCTTGAGTCTTTGGATACATATATACTGGTATAACGAATACTTCCAGTCATGTGTCTAGGCACCAGATCTTTGTCATTTATACTCTTTGTCAGATTTGATGTCTCGCACATTTTTTCTTGGCCTGTTTATCAGTCTCCCAAAACTGCTCTGTGTGAAATTGTCTGTGAGTGATATGAAGTCCAAATCTATCTCAGAGGACCTTACTTTTGTAAAAATACAATTTAAGGATATGTGGAATGTTGGAACTCTTGATTTATTAGGCTGCTTCCTTAAGGATAGAGAAAAACAATAAATCAAACACACAAATTCTTGTGAACATGAGGAAAACCAGAGACAATAAAAAGAAACATAGATCTCAGGCTACCGACTCAAGGGCCACTAAAGGAATAACTCAAGTGTAACCTTGATGCTTTGCAACTGATAAAATTATCATTTGTCTCATAAAAATAACCGCAAAACCCCAGCCTTCTTTATGAGACATTTAAAGGGGCTTGAGAGATTGCACAAAACTTCTGAGGTGAAGCAAAGAGGAACAAATATTATTTATGATGTTCAGAGGAAGGCTCAAAAGAGGGATCAAGGTAGATCTCATAAGAATAATGGTAGATTGAAGAGAAGAAAAGCTGAAATGAGCCAGTAGCATTTAAGAAAGGATCTTACAAGTACACATGCCCTGATGAGCCTGATAACCACAACCTATTCTATCTCTTCTTTAAGCTAGCTTCTTAATTAATTTCCTGTTTATGTGCCCTCTGAGTGAGAGTAGGAAGCTTGAAGTTGAACTTAACAGCAAACGGCATGAGAAGACCTGCTGCTGGGGAAGCCATAACTGAACCAATCATGAGACAGACTTATGTTTGTATATATCTCTGTGTGTGTGTGTGTGTGTGTACATGTGAGTCTGATCTACCAAGCAAGATAAGAGACAGAAGAGGTGATTAAAACAGGCTCACTGTATTGCTGATGTGTATGTAAGCACTATGTGTGTGTGTGTGTGTGTGTGTGTGTGTGTACACAGTGCTGATAAAATCTCAACTCTCCTTCCTGCCTTCCTTGTCCTGCTGGTGGTTGGCCCTGTTTGTGAAGAGAACATACAATGACTGAGGATTGAGTGACCAGTCTTACCACAGACTGGATTTGGGGAAGAGGAATAGAAGCCGCCTCAGATTCAGCAGAATGAGGAAGCGGAACCAGTCCCATCTCTCTTACTTGAGCTTCATAACCTCTGTCCTAACACCACACTGTCAAAATCAAAATCACATCCTGATGATGGTGAGAAACATTTTATAAATCATTTTGTAAATGCTCATTATGTCCTTCTACAGTTCCTAGGCCAGTTCAATGACTGATAGTTTTTTGTTTGTTTGTTTGTGTGAGTTCCTTTTACTGGTCTGCCTTGTCAATTTCCTTCAACATACAATTTATTCTATAATAAAACTGAAGAACTATACTTGTGTAAAGAACAGTTTTGTTAGCACAGAAAATGCAGGACACTGAGGTGATTAGCTAGTAATGAAAAAAGTACATAAGACAAGGTTGTGCTAGCATTATGGACAGAAATGACCAAGAACTCCAGTGGTGACAGCAGGTTTTGGTGTGAGATAGCAGTGGGAGTGTGCTGACTTAAACCCGGCTCTGATCTTGACTTGGTGTACGATGTATTGTGCATGTCTTTTTGCCTGTGGACCAGCTGTGAATGAAGTAGGTGAAACGAGAGCATGGCAGGTGTGATGTGCTTGAGAAGCACTGCAGGATGTGATCTGTGAAAGGGTCAGTGGGAGCTGGGATAAAGCCACTGTTTTGCATATGTTGAATGCTTACAGCAGATACTTATGTCAAGATGACCCAACTGATTTCAGAGTCAAAGAGCATGCCCTGGCGTATTTTACTTATTAATAGGGATATTGCTCTTAGAGAAAACACCAGAATTAGAAAAGGTTGTATTAATCATAAATTAGCAAATATATTTGAGCTTTTTAATGATAAAATACAATGCATAAATTAATATACTATAAGTCAAGTCAGATAATTTCAGTATACTACAAACTTATAAAACATACTTTTGTTTGAAGTGAGTCCATATCTACTCCTGTAGTTTAATCTTTAAAATATCCTCATTTATAGACAGGACTGTATGTGACTAGAAAAATGCTAGAAAATAATAGCAACACATAAAAGAAGAGTAATTTTGTCCTCTGTTGGGGGGGAAAAAATCCTTTTATTAAATGCACAGTAACCAAATCTGTTTATTGCTGTCTGACAAGATGAAAGAAATTTAAAACTTTTTAATATGCACTGCTTTCAAATAAATATTTCTCAAGCATTGAATTGAAAAAAAAAATCTGGCCAGCATACTCTTCTTTAAAATTAAAGAGGTATTTTCATTTTTTTCACCACTTACACTAACCAATGCAATTAACATGGAATAAAAAGATTTTTGAGCGCCACTCAGCAATGTAAAACAATATAGCCAAAAAATGGGAAGTTTTAAGCAGATGATGAAAGTTCTCAGATGAATACTTAAAGGCTGAGATGTTAGAAGAATCATTACAATACAAGCTTTCATGTGCCTGAATTTTTAGGAGGCTAGATACATAATGTTGTATCCATAATACGTATGGGAGAGGCAAGTGAAGCCCTGTAAGAGTCTAATTACTAAATAAAAATAAAGTCAAAACTGAATCTATGTCCTACCACCAGACTGAAGAGAAATCCTCGAAAAACTTTTAAGTTTTTTGAGTTTTGACCCATTTCTATGTCTCCATAAAAAATATAAAAAATAGGGAAAACAGCAATATTTTGAGAAATTTTATGAGAAATAACATTGTTTAAATTCTTTATTTCACCTTGTTCAAAACACAAGTTCACATGCCCAACTCATATGAAATTCATGTTACTTGCTGTTGATGTTTGTGATCCAGGACCATTCTAAGGCAGCAGTAGCAAGCACAATGTATATTCTATGAGCAACGGCTTAAATGTTTCAGAAAAATCAGTTTTTATGTACTGATAGTAATCATCTCTCACAGCCTGTGGTAGTAAGGTAAATCTGTTATGAATAAATATTCTTCTTGCTGTCAAGGGACCTGCCTTCAAAAAATCACCTCAGCATCAATACTGTATACACCTTCAGTGACCTAATGGTGGTGAACGCAATTTCAAAAATGTCGTTGGATCAATCAACCATGACTTTGTTCCATACATGAGTAGAATTATCTTTATCAGCTCCATGATTCATAAGCTTGAATCACTGGGTAGAATATGCAAAAGCATATTCAAGAAAACAGATTTTATTGATGTCTAAGGCATCTAGGCAATGGGCATCCTTTGAGGAAGTGGTTAATAACCTAGTTTTATAAACAGTGATATTATTTATTATTTCAGTTATGTGATGTGCCCAGCACTAGAAAGAAGGACTGCCACAGTCATATACTCCAGTGATTCTTCTCCATTAGTCTTGCTAGGACAGAGCTGTTGTCAGGCAGTCTGGATGATACACAGCTGAACATAATGTAGATTACATTGTTTTCCATGTCAGTTATGAACTGTAATTAGAAATTAAGCAAAACATACAGTGACAAGAATAATGAAGACTGCGGGTACTGCTTAGAGAAGATACAAATTATCCGTACAGGAGAAATTTGCAAACAGAATGTATAAATATCTGTTAGTAATTATTCAAGTGACATTATTTACAGGGAGAAGAAATTTCTGTCATTCAGCTGCAAAATTAGGTAAGCATTCAAACTTCCAATGTGTCTTTAGGTCTGAAACAAAAAAGAAACAAACAAACAAAAAAATCAAATTGAGTAATAGGAGGAGAATTTGCAAATAATATAGTTCTACTGCTTTGAAGTTAGTGAGTATTCTAAATAATCTCTGAAGGCTACATTTTTTTTTATTTATTTTGCAAGCACTTTTAATTTATCTTGTGCTAATTATGATGAGACAAAGTTGCAAAGGATCTTTTGTAGTCATTAGCTACTGGATTCTCTGCAGGATTTGGCTGCAGAGTTTCAGAAGATTTTGGATGCTTGGTCATTTGGCTGATGGAAGAATAATCAGATGCAATCAGGGGTCCACATCATCACTGAAGTGTGAAATAATGCGGACCTGAGGTCAAGCTTGCATATCAGGGTAAGGATCAGGGACATTTGAGTATGTCTACTGTAATGTTTGGGGTACTTTACAAATGCCTAACTACATGAGTTTGTATTTTTATAGTGTGAAGTGCTGAGATATTTAGCAAGGAGAACTCTCAGCAGGTAGAAGGAATTAATTTCTGCTGATCCCTCATTTGCAGGAATTTTTAGTTGTTTCATAATTGTTCAGAAATACATCACCTTATCTTATTTCTCAAATTAAGAAGTGATCATTATAATGATCTGTGATATAGTGTATCATTCTTGAAATTCAAATAATTTAAGGCTGCTGTTTTTTGCACTAAGGATGTTTACATGACCCCTGTAGATGAACCCAAGCAGAGTTAGGAAACACATCCAGCCTGCCACTTCCTTGACTACATAGGGCAACCAGGTATAAGTTTTTCTGGAGAAAAGAACTCAAAATAAATTTATTCTCTAGTGTCTTTCTGACATGATCAGAGAGAAAGCTTCTCCACAGGCATCCTGTCAGACCCAAACACTGTTTTACTTCACCTTGTGTTGCTCTTTTTCAATTTTAAGATCTTCTCACTTAGCGCTCTCATTCCTTTACAAATAAACAGCCCACTTCTCCTTCCCCTTTTCTAATGGCTGTGGTTTAGCAGGCTTTATAACATTATTTGGTGTTTATGACTTGTTTGTCCTGGTAATTTCTACCTTGTTCAGCAATTCTGCTAAGCTATGCTTTATTTTTTTATGTATGGTTTCGTGCTGTATTTTATGCTGTTGTCTTCTTAATGGAACTCTGGGTCAGAGCTAGCCCTTTGTGTATGTATTGCTCCTACCTCATTATCTGTAGCAGCCTGTTATTCCTCATATTGCTATTTGCAGAGGTGCCACATGTCAGGATTCACCATAACATCCTGTGTCATAGTTTGAATGTCCCTATACTTCTGTGACATTCTGTCATTTCACTGCCTGGTTACACAGATGAGCAATGGTGGGAAAATAGTAAATAAACAATTTTTTTTCTTTAATCAATTTCACTGTTGCCATTTTAGAAGTAGTGATGGGCTAAGGCATTGAGTAACAATCTTGTAAATTGCCTGACACATGATGTGGCAACCATTCAACTTAAACATTTTCTTTGTTTAGCTCTTCTACTGGGATGATAAAAACTAGGTCCATCTTAGTCAAATGAAATTGGAAAGATTAGATCCTATACAGAGAGCTCAAAAAGGGATAAAGAGACACAAGGATAAAATTCTGGATATAATGATTTAAATTTTTAAGATTGTTTTGTTTCTCGTTATCTCGATGTAAAGAGATCCATTTCTTTACATTTTCTCACTGGTAATTTTGTACAAATACATTAACAACTGATTAAATGTGAATAATGGAACTACAAGACTTTCAATATAACAAGAGTTGTAAATTTTATTATTTAATTAATTTGACAGTAATTTTGTCAAATAAATGACTCATAAAGGAAGAAGTTACGGTCAAGAAAAATATATGGATTGGCTTCAGGGAAAAAATAATGAACAACAAAATCCAAAGAAACCACTTAACAGACCAGCAATAAATTAAAAGTGTCTCATTACTTTTCTTAACATATAGGATATTTGTGTTAATGAGCTTTATCAAATAAATGTGTCCAATCTAGAAGCTAATTCAATATTTAATATGTAGCATGTAACAGTCCTCAAATTCTCAAAGAATGTGTGAAATCCTTCTTTTACTCTTCCATTGGTATTACATTTTTGTTTTCAAGTTCAACCAGAGAAGTTTTGATAATTGAGCATTCTTTAAACAGTTTGTGCTCATTTATTGTGTTCTGCAAGGAAAGGACTTTAGTAGCAACTGAAAGACCACTGCAAACCTATGTTTATTTGAAAGGTAGATAAAAGAAACAATATCATTATTTTAGGTGTTAACATTCAGGGAAATCTTACCAGTATGTATTTTTCCAGTACTTAACCAAAAATATAAAAACCAGGATAAAATCTTTCTTCTGTTTCTACAGGGACTAGACCACAATAAGGTGACATATGGCTTGATCCTGAAGGTCCTTCTTACTTGATTGTAAATAGTGTCTCAACTAAATCTTGCCCCATCAGATCTTGCCGATTTCTTCTGCAGGAAAAGAAAAACTCTTTTGGCTTCATCTGGCTTCGCTGACAACAATGGCCTCACTTTACTGAAGGGTAAATAGCAGTCCTAGACATTGTGCTCTTGTTTCCTAGGATTTCTGAGCACTTACACATTTTGGAGTGTTTAGGCGGAATGATGGAGGTGGTTTATGAATCTAATAAAAAATGCAATCATAAGCAATTAGTCATATAAATTGTCTTATGAAACAAAGCCTGTACAGCAAAATAAGAGATCCTGGAAGTGAGATGAAGCACTAGACTCTTGAATATGCATATTGTTTAATTGTTAATAAATCCCATTATTTTATCTGAGTTTACCTCAGCTAAATCTGTTGTGTGCCCTTAGTTAAGTAGAAACAGTATCATCACCAGAAGTAAACAACACAGATGAGTCAATCTGTATAGAAATAAAACTAAGGCCAAACTGCTAGTTTTACTAAAACTAGCTCTTCTTCTTCCATGCTTAAGAGCATTAACCTTGAACCCCATGTCATCTTGTTCAATGGGAATATCACAAATAAACCCTGGAATTGCACTTCACAGTTATTTTTTTATTTTTCTACTGTCTTGTAAAAATTCTCCCTTACCTTCCAGCAGCATTAGAACTGACTAGGTCTAGCTAAAACCATTACTTCCTCTATGTATTCTAGTTACCACCTTTTTCGGGTGCATTTTTCACATGTATGACAGCTAATTTGAGAAAGAATCGTGTGAGAAAGGATTATAAATTTTCTCTTTCAGATTTTTATTTCTCTTACCTCCAGCCTTGTACATGCTTGCCAATTTTCTATGTTGATTTTCTTTGTGCTGTAGACCTTCCAGCTTTAGTTTGGGGTCTCTTTGACAGTTTTTGTTTTTTTCAGCTGTCGTTATTTTTAATAAGAGGAATTATATTAGTTATTGCCTACCAAATGCATTCTTTAGTCTCTATTAGTTCTTTTTGCCTTCTTTGTGTCTAAGAGTTGTGGCAAGGGGACAGTGACAAAGAACATAGATGAGGAAAACAATGTCTTTTGTTCTCTTAACTTTCCCTAATGAGACAGATGCATAGTGGAGAGGATGTGTGTCAACAGACACAAGATGGAACACTGAAAATTCCCAACACATAATAGGGAAAATAATTACCACAAGAATTGTCAAACATTGGAAAAGGTTGTCTTGTAGGGTTGAAAAATCTCCAGCCTTGAGATTCAAGACTCAGCTTTCGAGAAGAAGTTTAGATTATCTTCAGAGGTCCCTTCAGCCTTAATTTTTCTCTAAGTAATGATAAATTAATTTTTCTTAATTTTTCTCAAAGTATTAATGAAAAATAAATAGAAAATACATGTATTCATTGATTTCTCTCATTATCAGTTATAGAGTATTTGGGATACTGTGCCAATAGGTTTGTTATTTTTATTGCTTGTGGATTTTTGTTCTATATTCTGCTCTATCACTTCTATGTATAATGCTAAGACTACAATTAAGGAATACTGAATATCATAGTAGAGAAATTCTGAGAGGCAAAATTTATGTGATTTAGAGAAAAGGGAGAGTGCTATGGTCTCTCTTCTATACTCACACTCTTAATGAGTAATTTAAAAAAATTAAAGCTTAAAATTACTCTTATAGATATGTTAATTTGTTTCTGCCTAGTTAACTACAACAGGATCTATTTAAAGATCTATATTGCTACTTTCTTCTCTGACACCAATTCTATTCCTTTTCATTGTCTTTCATACCAAGGGAGAAAAATTCAGTTAAACCCTTGTTGGAACAAACACACAGATAAACAAAACCAACCAATCAACCAAAACATAAAAAAGAAGTCCATCCTAACCTGCTTCATTCTACTGCTATCCCATTTTATCTCGAGGAAATTCAGTCATAACTATAATGATACAAGCATATATTGCTCAGTAGCCCAGGGAGCATGTACTCTTTGCGGTTGCCAAAATATTCCGTCTCCCTTCCACTGTCGAACATTAAAAGCAGAAGAATAGCAATCACAACTGCAACATCCAGCTGCTTCACTGTTTTTTCTTTCCCCTGGCTGTTGTCATCTATCAACAGATTCCCTTGCTCAGCCTCAGATGCCAGGAAAGGCATCTTGCTGAGATGCCTTAAGTCATACAGCTATAAAGCTGTACTAGTTTCATCTCCATCCTGAAAGCAGGATACAGGAAATTATAGTCCCATCAGTCTTACAACAGTCCCTGCAAAAGTTATGGAACAAATGCTCTTTTCATGAGTTGAATGTAATACGTGACTGGGGAGAGCCAGCGTGGATTCATCAAGAGCAAATAATTCTTGGTAACCTGATCACCTTCTATGACAAAGCAACCTGCTCAGCTGATATCCATCAAGGGGTGGACGTAGTCTACCTGGATTTATCCAAGGCTTTCAATACCATTTCCCACAGCCTGCTTCTAAAGAAGCTGATCCATTATGGCCATCACAAGGGTCTGTGTTGTACCTTCTTGTGTAATGAAACTGAGAGTTGATCTCAATATTTTGGTACAATCTGACTAAAAAATGTAACTACAAGTGAAAATGTTAGAAAAGATTCAAGTTCTCTTAGTCCCAAAAATAAAGATTTACTTAATATGAAAATAAGCCTAAAGAAGATGAATCAAACAGGAAAACAAAACCCCCCAAATCCAAGGTCTATTGTATTTATAAAAAGGTGGTTTGAAAAGCAATTTCTCCATTGTTCATTATGTTCTTACTGGGTGAAATCTTATTACAGTTACTTTAAATATATGCCGTTTAATATTTCAGTCCACAATATAATACTAGAGCCTACCTCCTCCTCCCATTTATTTTAAGTAAATAAATTTACTTCTGGGTTTAATTCTGTGACCCATTGACAAGATAATTTATTGAACTGAGAAGACTGTAGAAAAAAGTAAAAGTCTTAAGAAACTCAAAACTTCCACAACTTATCCTTCAGGCTTCAGGAAATGAAAAAACTGCTGAGCATGGTAAAAGTACAGAAAAGAACCCTATATTTCAGAATTAATTTTTCAGTTTAATGAACAGCAGTTTGTGTTAGATAAATAGATTGTCAGAAGATTATTTTAGCCATTAGAAGATAGAATTAATCCTTTTCTTGCTTGTTTTTTTTCTCTGATTACAATGGTCTGAACACAAATACAAGATGAGAATGGGGAATATTTTCTTCTTGAAAGAAATGTGGACCATTTTAATCACTCAGGCTAACCTTTCCATCCACTATGCTTTTTCGACATTATTTCTGTGTCTTTTGACTGCCCCATGCTCTTCATTACAATCTAATTTCATAATACAGTTCCTTATTCCAGCCTTAGGAAGCAGGAAAAGAGGATGTGTCTAGATTACTAGTTATCCACTTTGAGGATGAAAAATGCCTTTTTCTTTTGAATTGTTTTCTCCTAATATGGAAGAAGGATGTGAAAGAGAAATTGAGACCAAGAGAAAATAATTACTAAAAACCATTTTTGACAGATTGTGGAATACTATCTGGGTGGACAAAATATCTGCTCTTGTGACAAAAGAAATAGAGACTTCTATGCCACAGTCTCTTTAGAGTAATCATCTTCAACAATAAAGCAGCTTCAATTGAAGGCAGGAACAGTAATCTCAAAACTAATATCACAGAAATATTTGCGATTGTATCATAAATTGAATGCAGGGAATTTATTGTTTTAAAATCAATTTGTCTTATCTGTCCATTAGGTATGAAATATAAAGTTCTTATTTTTTAACCTACAATTTGAAATAATAAAGGTGTAAAATTCTTAACACCAAAAGGAAAAAAAATAATCAGAAAGTTGATTTGCTGTTAGCATCAAACACTGCAGAAATTTTTAATTGTTAGATAACTCCATTTAGGTGCTCCAAGTTCACTTAGCATCTGCACATGCACAGAAAAAAAAACACCCACTGGAAGTTATTCCAAGCTAAAGACAAGAAAGTTTTGTGAATTCCATTTACCTGCTTTCATGCTTCTTCACTAATTCTACCCCAGAATTTTTTCATATACAACTTATTTTTCCATATGCTATTCATAAGAATTTTGCCAGGCAAATAGGCTGGGTGTAAATCTTTTGGTAAGCCACAGGAAAATGAAATCCATGTCATTCATAGGAGCATAAATTATCAAACAAGACTATAAAATATTATTATATGTGGCAGAATATGTTAGCTGATTTCAGTCTAAAAATTCAGGTGAAATTTTATCCATAGAGATCCAAGAATCCAATTTGTTTATTTCCTATAGAAATAAGCAAATTTATTCAGTTGGGGTTTTTTTGTTTGTTTTGGTTTGTTCTGTTTGTTTGTTTTTGTTGTTGCTGCTGTTGTCATTGTTGTTGTTTAACCTGCATACAATGCTTGTTGAAATTAGGTTCCCTAGTAGAAGATGAACATATGCATATTTCACTAAATATTCACTTGATAACAAAGTAAAACTAAGAGTACAACTCCTTTGTCTTGAGCAGAATCACATCCTTTCAGGTAAGTGTGAAATTAAAGTTGCAGCTCTCATTCTGGGAATGACATCAGTAATTCCAGGTAGCCATTATCTATTCCTTTACTTTCATGTAAAAGTGATACAAAAAAGAGATCAAACTCCAAATTTTGCATGTGAGAACTATTCCAAGAAGAATATCAGAAAATCATGAAAGGAGGAAAGGAGCATTCTGCAAAATGCAGTGCCTAGCATGACATTAGTTATCTACAAGATGCAGTTTGACCTGGTTCTGCCTTTTGGAATCTCTTAACAGTATCTACGGACTGCTCCAGAAGTTAAGGCCTTTAAGTCAGTCACTTTGAACAATGGACTGGACTCAAGTGTATAATATTTAAATAATTACATTAAGGGTACCTAACTGTGAGGGGAGTACTGAAGTTGTGCAATGCACCTTAGTGTGTGTGCTGCTAACTGAGGCAGCTCACACATGCAGAAATTTGTGCAGAAAGGCACAAACCGGGAGCCAGCAGCTCTGTGCCAAACAGCATACACATATGTCCCCAGCTACAGTGGTGACATGTCACAGAGGACAGCCATGGTTCCCAGCCGCTGGTAGAGCTATTCTCCCTGTGATGTGGAAGGCTTGACCCAGACAAATCCTCAGTAAGAGGGTTCAGATCTACAAATTTCAAACTGCAGGGAGTGCCTGGGACAACTCACCGAGGTTAGGCCAGATGGTTTTACAGCTTGTAGCAGCTGTGCAGCTGTCAGGAAGCTGTGCCACCAAATGAAAGAGCTGCAGGAGGAGGTCAGCAGTCTGAGCAGCATCAGAGATGAAAGGAAAGCGGTTGAATGGCTCTTTTCCAAGCAACTGCAGCTTCAAGAGCTCAAACTTCCAACTGTAGAAGAGAGACAGGCAGAGCCTGTGCCTGTCAGGGTGTGTGACATCCCAGCCATAAGGGAAAAGGAGCACGTAGGTTCATATCTGCTCAAGGTTGAAATGAACTACAAAAGTCTGAGCATCTGCAAAAGCTTACAAAGTTTTATAGTAAATTACACACTTGGCATGGAAATTGGTTTGTTAGTCCCTGACCTCCTAGCACAAGCACACGGCGTGTGTTTTGGATGACAGGGTAGAGTGAAGGGGGAGAGAGATGAATTAAAAAGAGAGGAGGGAAGAGGGGAGGGAGGAGGGGAGGGTGGTAGGTAGAGAGGGAGGGAAGGAAATGAGGGAGCAAGGGATCAACAGTCCTTGCTGTAGTGTAAATCCATAAATCCAGCTAGGGTGTCCAGAGTCCTCAGGCACATGCACATGGAGCAAATGCACTGGGCTTGGTGAGGGTACCTTCTTAGAGAAATGTTTCTCACTTTCTATCTAAATTAGTTACCAATCATAGTCTGTTATTCTGTGCCTTTCTAGAAATGGGTTGGAAGGCTTTAGGGGTCTTTGGTGGTCTTAATTCCCCCTGTGTCCATGCCCTGTTCTCAGTCTCATTCTTGCACTTGCATTACAGTGTGTTGTGCTCATTTCCAGTAACTAGAACAATGACTTTTGTCCCTGGAAAGTCCTGCCCTATCTCCATGTCTCCTGCTCTTCTCCGGCCATATTCTGCTCTTTCTCACAGAACTGTTATTACCAAAATTCCTTGGCTGTTATCACCCAGAGTTCTTGGTTGGCTCTGTGTCTCTTCAGCTGTTAGTGTTTGAGATATAACATTATCAGCTTACCTTCTGGGGCTCTATAGGGTGGCAAGTAGAAACTCCTGTGATGGCAAAGCCTGGAAGCTGGCACCAAGAGATGGCTTCTGCTGCTCCTGAAGATTTGCACTTAGAGAACATGTTCACTGTCCTCATGGCTGATAAGGAATTTGAGGGCACTCTTAAAAAGAAAAAAACAGAGTCAGCTGACCCAGAGCTACACTGCAGCACCAGGAGAAAGTGCAGAATGTTAGCAGACAGAGACAACCAGTTATGGGCAGTGGGGTTTCCCACCTCAATTGTGATGAGGGTAGTCAGAGACAGGAAAAGTTTGTCCAGAGAAGTTGTGGGTGCCTCATCATTGGTGATATTCAAAGTCAGGTTGCACGGAGCAACCTGATGTAGTGAAAAATGTCCCTGGCCATGGTGGAGAGATGGAACTGGATAATCCTGGAAGGTCCCTCCCATCTTAAACCATTCTGTGATATTATATTGATATTTGAGTGGCTCTCTATAAATTATGTACGTCACATTATTATGTTTACTGTAAAATTTTACTGTTCAGGATAAAGTTATGGGACACAGACTGACAAAATTCAGGATCAAACTGTGTTCTCCATAACTTGCTGTGTAGTAGATGGCTTTATTATCATCATTTTTGGAAAATAAGGTCCATGCTATGGAAGGTGTTCATCATACAAGATATTTTACTCTGGTTTTATTTGAATATTCTAAAAACACAGAGAAATAATGATGAATTTTATATTGCTGGGGTTCATTTTATAGAACCTACCGAAAGAAAATAAATTCATTCCTGTTCTATAACTACTTTGAAATAATAAATTTCTAGCTAAATTAAAGTGAACTATATCCAGATTAGACTACACAGTTACAACAGCTATTAGACATAAAACTAACCAATGAATATACTTACATTAAAATTTAATCAGGAGCATATCTTGCTCATTTCTCAACCTCAGCTGCTGTAATTTTTTTCCCATGACCCTTCTACTATATAAAATCTACTTGAGACTGCATGTATTAAAAATAACCCCTATTTATGTATTATATCAGCTGTGATCTATAACTGAGTTTCTGGAGATATTCAGATGTAAAAAACCAAAATGCCTGAAAATTATTTTCCTTTTTTTTTTTTTTTTTCTTTTCCCATAAGATGTAGTGAGTCAAATTTAGTTGTCTAAACATAGTTACCTAGTGGCAAGTTAAGATACCTGAACTATCCATATGGGGCTGGCAGTTGGAGCACAAAAGATGTGTGAAATCATTTCTCCTGATAGTAAGAAGACAAGCAAGATGAGCCAATGGAGCTCAAATGGCTTCAGAGGTTGTATAATTATAGTTAGGTGATACCATCGGTCTCTGTATTTTCACTAGCTAGTTACCTTTGCTTTACTATTTTGAGCTGTAAGACTTTTTTATACAAGTATGATCACTTGTTTTAAAGTATTATCAGCTCCTGGCATCTGCAGGTAAGTACTGTACCTTGCTGTTTTTAGTTTCTGTTGTGGCAGATCAGCAATTATGGATATTTCAAAATTGCAGTACACCCTCCTGGAATGCAAGCAATATGAGATGTTACTGCAGGCACAGCTGCTGGTTTTAAACTATAACGCATGGATTTTGTGTCACTGAGATAATGTTTCTTAAAACATTTCCTCTCAGCTCTCCAACTCATCAGAATACTTCCCTAACCTCCTAAAATTGTCATCCATATCTTTTCCTACACATTTGCAGTATATTTTCTTCCACTGGCAATACAGGATGTGGAGTGTGCAATTAACAATTCATTGCTTGGAAATGAATTAAGAGAGTGAAATTCACTTGCTGACTATTCCACTATATATGACAGGCATCTGGCAACTGGAAGTGTTATCAGAGATCATCTGGCATCATCAAATTGTCTTTTGGACAACCAAAACATTCTTCTTACTATTTCAGGATTGTCATTGGTCCTTATCTGTATGACATAAATAGCCATTTCACGTAATATTAAGTCTGCTCTCTGGACCCTGAATTTTCCTTTAGGTTTGTGAAGGATTAGGTACCTGTTCCTTCTGTTCTGAATTCTGTATTAAAAGCTGCTACTTCAGGTCTATTACTATGAAAGAATCAGGTCAGAATTAAGAAGTCATACAAATCAGAAAAGTGTGAGCTTGATATAAAAAAAAAAAAAAGTCAATAGAGAGAATCTGATTAATGGGAAATTGCTGACCATCTAGAAGACCATGTGGAATTGTTTCATTTTTATTTTTCATTATAGATCCATCCAAAGCTGAATCCTCAGCTTGATTAACTAAACTATCTCAAATGCACAGAATAAGAAATCATTTCTTTTTGGGGCAAATAATAAATTACCAGAGGAAATTTTTGCTGAGCTGGAAAACAGAGAAGAATGTCTGCAGGGAAGTGAGAGAAGAGACAGAATTGAAACTATCCGGAAATCAAAAATGACACCTATTCATTCAGTTCATAAGAGGAAAAATGGCTTGTATAACTGTATGCCAACCTGCAAATACTTTTCAGATTCTTCTATTAAAACACGGGAAGGTAAGACTGCCTCTTTGTGGGGACTTCTGGCTACCTGCAATTGGTTTCTCAACCATTTCTTTCAGCTTGAATCCAGAGGCGTATAACTGAATATGAATGGTAAAAAGGGTTTAAGCATTTCACACAAACATCCAAATTACACTACAGGTGGTTGGTTACACTTAAAGTGAAAACCTAAAAACATTGTCAGACACAGTCATTCATTAAGTATTACCATCATCTATACAGCATAGGGAGCTGAAAGATTGTTCATTGGATCAATTAGTTGCTGTTTCCAAATCTCTCATTACAGCAGAAAGTAACTATAGAAGTTGTAAAAGTCTTCAGTGTGGTAGATCTTGCATGTGATTTCATAATATATGTAATGGCTAATTACCTTAGGAAATACATTCAAACACATAAGCCTCCTTGTTTTATATGTCTTTATTAGTTTTTCTCTGAGAAATAAACAGTTTTAGGATATAGACTTATATTGCAATCACAGCAGGAGAAACCACTGGTTAGAAAAAGTATCTGCTAACTAGGGCAAATGATAGAAAGAGAATTGTGAGAAACCAGAGTAAAGTTTGATAGAGAACATGATGATTAAACAATTCTTTAAAGAGAACTTTTAAATATCCTTTCCATTAAAAAGAACTTGTGAAGCTGTCCATTTCCATTCATTGTTAATTCTCATATTTGAAGTAGTACACAAGTTGATATCTGAAGAAAAAAAACCACAATGTGTAACATAGCCACTTATAGCTGCAGACTAGTCGCAGGGCCAATATAATACATTTTAACATCTGTTTACCCAAAAGCAGCTTTTAAAGGGAAATTATCATGCAAGATAAACAGTAATATTTATGAATCATGTTTCCATGACAAGTGGAAATCCCATTCCCCCCTTTACAGCCACCTGACTAGGCCTAGAAGTCCTGCCCATTT
Source organism: Bombycilla garrulus (assembly GCA_013400315.1). NCBI lineage: Eukaryota > Metazoa > Chordata > Aves > Passeriformes > Bombycillidae > Bombycilla > Bombycilla garrulus. The sequence continues at coordinate 36,183 of VXBU01012434.1, read as the reverse complement.
TGCCATCAAGTGAGAGGCTTACCTACCTCACCTTGCCCCATGTGATCCCTAAATCCCAGTGATTGGGTGGTCATTGAAGCCACATGTTCTAGATTGCCCCAGAAGTACATCAGGTCACTCCCATAGCCCACAAGTGTGATGCTATTATATCACTTGTGATTTAAAAATGTTCTGTGATTGCATGGTTGCTTCAGAAGGCTCTGAAAGTCCTCAAAAATATGCATCCATATATACATGTATAAAATTAGATGCAGGATATATAGTTGTTTAGTTATTATAATCATATATATATACACTAGAAATATAAGCCTATATATAAGCCTATATATAAGCCTGTATGTAAGTGTATAGCTAAAAAGGATGTGCAATGTGTATAATTGCATATATATATAAAACTAAAAAAATTTCCTAATGATTTCTCATCATTTAATACAAATTAATAATATAAATCAATATAAACACTTGTTACCGTTTAATAAATTATGTCCAAAAATATCATTTAATCTGAAAGACTTAACTAAGTCTAAATGTGAATGGGAAGAACAAACGATTTAAAAGGCATCTTGGCTCACTACTTCAGAGGTTTAAATAACTCTCCTAACCCATTGAGGAGATGGGAATCTTAAGATGGACAATGTGCCACTGCAGAGGGTAGAGGAACATTCACAAAACTGAACATGTCTGTGGATCAAGTGATGGCTCTGGTGAGGCCAGCAGTGAAACAACTGCTGAACCCTGTTCCATGCAAAGAGGAGACCATTTGGGAGAGTCTGGCCAAGAGGCCCCAGACCCTCAGCTCCAAACTTCCAGACTGACCATACAAAATTATAGGAGAAACCTCTCTGGTTTGTGCTGTGAAGGATGATTCAGGTATCGCTGTCAACTATAATGGAAAGCTGGGACAAGAAGACAATATCTTATGACCTTGTACAGGAAAGTCAATGATGAAATTCTGAGAACAATTATGTAATTCAGAAGAAATTACAAATGGACTAGATATTTAGAAACAATGAATCATTAACTGTTTTTGTTGGAAAGGACATTTAAAATCATGTAGCTTCAATCCCCTGGCCATAGGTAGAGCCAATATGGTCTTGAACACTTATCCCAGTAGTTATGAGGTACAGCTTCTCTAGGCATCTTTTTCCAGTGTCTCATCACACTCAGTATTAAAAATTTCTTCCCTAGACCTAGTTTAAAACTTTCTGTTTAAATCTATTCCCCTTTGTTCTATTACTACATTCCCCTTTTAAAAGTCCCTCTCCAGCTTTATTGTAGGCCCCTTTAGGTACTGAAAAGCTGATAACAGGTGGTTCACATGAACTGTCAGAAAAACAGAAACAGAAAAAGACCTGTATTTCATGTGACCTGAAATATATGTGCAAGGTGGGGCATATGTTCTTAATTAAAGTTTAGCTCTGGACTTAGCACCAAAAGCACAATGGGATAAAAAAAAGGTATGAAAAGAAAAACTGAAGGAGAATGAAAGCTAAAGGTGACACATCTTGTGGTTTTTACTGTGCTGCTTATGGATGTAAGGCTTTGTGGTTACATATGCATAAGTGTTTAACACCAAAGGTTATGCCGACTATTTTTCACTTACCCAGCCTCTGAAAGAAAAAATGGATATGTAGCAAAGGATTCAAGATGATGAATTCATGTGCATATAAGTTCCCATCCCTGAGTATATGTTTCATAGGCTTTAAATTTTTAAACTGTGAAACTAAGCAGCTTTTTCCAAGCACTGGGATTTGAGGGTTGAAAAGGTTATTTCTTCATTTTCTTCAACATTGCTGAAAAATAAAATTGTGCAGGCCCTCATCCACAACCAGACTATTATGGAATGAAACAAACTGGAAAAGGGTAGAAACTTTTTGCACAGCCCACAGCTAATAAGAAGAAGGTTTTTCACTCAAAAACAGAACCAAGTTACTACTGTTAACAGACAGAGAAAACTTTGAGGTAGACCTGTAGTTTACACAAGAATGAGTTTAGTGCTGGTTTATAACCTATACAGATGGGGAGCTTGAAGAATTTTTATAAACAAAATGCCTACATTGCTAAATCCTAGTGATACTCTTTTTAGTGTCAAAAGAATTCTGCATATGCTAAAAAACAGCCCAATGAAGAGATCATTCCTAGAAATTTAATAGTTTATAGTCCTTCAGCAGCAAAATAAAACAATATCCTCCTGGACACCCTGAAGTTATACCTGACGATTCTGACAACTCATCAGCATATTTTGATACACACAAAGTAGGAGTGTATTCACTTTATGTTCTTTATCTCATGGTTACTGTCAGAGTAAATGGCAACCAAATCTTCTTGTGCTGCACCTGTGCTGAAACTCTTCAGAGATGCTGCATCTGCAGACATAATACATGGATACCTACAATACTGCTGAAGCAAAAAAAGACCGAGAGGATGCACACAAGGTTTTTGAAATATATAAAGCTCTACATTTTGAAGGGAGTCCAATGTGTTTGGTTTTGGGTTGAGTTTTCCTTTTTGTGTTGTTTTATATTGGTTTTTTATTTGTTTGGGTTTTGTTGTTTTTTGGGGGCTTTTTTTTGTTTTGTCTTGGTTTGTTTGTTTTTGTTTTAATTTTTTTTTGTTGGCTTTTCTTTTAGNTTTTTTTTTTTTTATTTTTTTTTTTTTTTTTTTTTTTTTTTTATTTGTTGTTTGGTTTGGTTTTGGGATTTTGTTTTTTGTTTGGTGTTTTGTGTTTTTTTTTTGTTTGTTTGTTTGTTTTGGGGTTTTTTTTGTTTTAGCATAAAGCTGTACCTCCATCAGAAGTGGAAAGCTTAAAGTTACCCTGTCTGGTACATAGATGCTGACAAAACACCCTGATCCATCAGTAGTTTTGTGCAGAAAGAAAGTTTTCCTTTGCAGCCTGAATGCATGAAGAGCCCCTCAAAAAAAAAAAAAAAAAAAAAAAAAAAAAAAAAAAACCACAAAAAAAAAAAACAGAAAAAAAAAAAAAAAAA
>VXBU01012434.1:3113-25925 GCA_013400315.1 Bombycilla garrulus | reverse complement strand
CCTTTGTTTCAACAGTTAATGAAGATGGAGATAGAATACAGACCCTCTGGCACATTTTACATTGTAACCTAGGACATCTTTCAAGGTTAGCTGTGTGAACTCAATAGTCTCTGAGTCTTCTTACTGTTCTGTGTCCTGTATTTCTAAAAAAACTTTGGATAAATAAATAAAAAACTCCTTTGTCTTAAAAAAAAAAAACAAATCAACAAAGCACCAATAAAGGTCTGAATATTTATGAAAATGTTTTATGTAAAAATAGGTTTTTTTAGAATAAGTGCACAAGAGGAATTTTCATACAATAAAATTTTGGTGAAATGTGATTTTCTTTTTTTCACTTGCTGCTCTACAAAATTGCACATTTAGTTTGCTAGCCATATTGTAAGTGAATTTAGAGAGAGTTAGGAAAGAAATCTCAGACAGTCTCAAGCCTTTATATTACTATCCAATTGCTGTTTTTCAGTCTATATTCTTGGAATTTGCAAGGGTCTGATGTACTAGTCTGTGAAAGACAACCAGACAAAAGATGTAGTGTTATGACAAAGGCAGTAGGAGACCATTTAAAGGTACCACATTCCAAATTTAAATTAGGGATTATATGATCAAGGATCCTTCCTAGAGGTAAGAAAGTGAGGATGGAAAGAAGGTAGAAAGAAGCTTAATGCAGAATAATATAGCAATCTTGGAAGCCAGAAGAAATGTGCAACTCTATTTATATTTCTTCTTCACGTACCTTCCATATATTAGTTTGACTGCAAATTTTGGGCTGTAAAAGTCAGAAAGCAGGCCCCTGCTACACACAGCAGTACAAAATTACTTGGATTCCCTTGGTCCTGCTGAGGTAGTATATCTGCAGAGCTCAGAGGAGGGCAGTCCTAGCTCTGGGGATTTTTTACTTTACTAACTAGCTCAGACCAGTAGCATGTGCTCTGTCATTATGTTGTAACAAGTTTTGCTTATTTTGGTTCTATGACACAAAATATTTCAGGAAAAAGAAAACCAGCACAGCCTCTTTGTGTAGCACTATATGGCATAAACATACAGTAAGCTCCAAGGCAAAATTAGTTACCCCTAGGAGTACAACAGATCTGATTCAGACGCTACACCCATGCAATGGAGAAAATAAAGAAAACCTCTGCAGATCCTAATAAATTGAAAATGAACAGGCAGTTTCCAGGCTTTGGAAAGCTATTATTTGTGTGATTATATTGCTGCAAAAGTTTTGTAGATTAATATTTATCATATGCCAACAAATATTCTCCCGAATAGTCATCTGGGAAGTGTTCAGGATTTAACACAGGATAAGGGACTATTCTTAAAAGTGTTGCCGCCATGTGGTTACCTTGTATTGCCAAGTAAGGAAATTTAATAATGGGCTGTTTGAGGAGTTTGACCTTAGGCTAGAAAGTTGAAGGACTTTATTTTTATAGATGAAAGAGGAGTAATTTCTTTGCAAGAAATCCTAGCAGAGATGATGATTTTTCCCAAGTTTATGACTGTGTCAGGCAGAGGTCATTCAGATAAGCTACTTCTGGCTAGTTACTAGTAGCATGTTTTTCTCATGCTGCTTTCACTGCCTCTCTACCTCGTTCAGGTCTGCTTCTTCCCCTCCTGTTTGCTATCTATTTCTGAAGTTAGTTGTTGTGACTTTGTCATTATTCTTTCAATAAAGCTCTGTCTTTTGATAATTGAAGAGAAAACAAGGGGAAACACATAGGTGGCACAGTGGAGCACTTGTGTCTCCATGCAAGGATAAAACCTTATAGGAAAAACAGTAAGGAAAAAAAAAAAGGGGGGGCAAGTTTCCCACTGTTTCTTTATTTTGGTCTGAATCTCTCTCAAAAGATGTGAGAGCTGGATGGCTCTTTCAACCCCATTTCTGTAGAAAGAGATGAAATAAGAATACATAAAGCCCATGTAATTAACAGAAAAACCATATCAAATTCATACACTTAAAATGTCACAGAGGACCTTGCCAAGTGTATTATCTGGATTTCAGTTCATGATTGCTCACCAACTTACAATACTGCATCTCCAAGGTGACAGTGTATGTGCATATGATTGTGGGTGTATTACACTTTCCTTCCATCTAGTAGGAAGAAAAGCAATCAATCTGTAAAGACAAACACTTCCTTATTTTTTCATGTGTGGGAAGCAGGCAAACTAGAACATCATGTTCCCTTTCTCAAATCTATGTAAATGTAAGTTAAATGCCTTTGGAACAGCTAAAAACATATTTTTTTTTTAAGAGGAAAAAAGAAAGTAAATAAAAAAGAGAAAAAGAACAAGAAGCAGAAATCACTTCTTTGGCTCTGTTTTGAATCATGTTTGGCATTCAGAGAAGATCCTGGGGCAGCTGCTACAGGAAACCAGTCAGGAGCAGGTAAATTATTGTATAAAAAAGAAGAAAATAACTTCTGGTTAAAAAATGCAAAGCCATAGCCATTGGTAATATACATGGAAATGTGCTTGGCAGTAGCTGCAGAACCAGAGACAGAATGCAGATGGCTAAATGGCAGCGTTAGCAGCATCTTCTCCCACCATGCTCTCTAGGGCAAAACACATTCCTGAGATTCATGCCTTGTATCCATATTGTCCAGGGAGTTCATGTTCTGAGATTGCCACTGTAGCTTGAACTGAACAGTAATGTTACCTTTTATGGTAATAGATGTATTAAGTATGTAAATAACACAAAAAATGTTTAATTAATAAATGGATATAAAATAAGCGTTATTTTTATAATTCATAGCTGTATATAAAAAAATCTTTCTTTCCACTAACTATTCAGGAGAGCTGAAGGTGAGAAATTCACAGGCATCTGCAATGTAGGTGCTGCTCAAGCAAAATGTTGTGAAGTCATTAACTAAATAAATCTTACTACATCCCCTTTCAGATGTAGCTACACTGGAGGATGTAGGGAAAGTAGTAAGCAGTTACAGTCAAAGCGACCATTTCTTAGACTGTTCTGGAAAAGATTGAAATCAATCTTTTTTGACACCAAAGTTTTATATTAAAGTTCTAAATAAGTCCACAAGGTAAGTGAAATTCATTCAAATAAAAAGTGAATTAATTGTAAAATATCCCAATAATTATAAATTAATATATCAATTGAAAGCTCTTTAATATGAAAGCAGGAAGGACAATTCTTCACCATAATCTCACAGTAAAATAACAGAGACTATGCAAAGTGCTCTACTATCGTGTGTAAGCATCAACCCTCTACAGACTACAACATTCAGCAAAGCATGAGAGACTGAAGACTATAAAAATCCACATTTCTTACATCAGAGAAAAGTAGTAACTCAGGTTCCAAAGAGATTTATTAGGTGCACAGTGGGACTTAAGCTGAAATCAGGCATCTAAAATTTCTCAAAATCTTTCTTTGTTTTCATTTCTCTTGAGAGCATATTGCAGTAGACACTTCTGAAGGCATATCACTGTAGTAACTTAAAATTCCCTTGAACATCTAGGGTAAGATTCATACAGCTTGACTTTTAACTGTCTGAAAATTAAGCACCTAGATTAAGTAAAGATGTTTCATTACCTAAAAAGTAAAGGCATAATGTACCTTCAGAGCATGATTCATTCCATTCATTCCGCCCTAAAATGAGATTCAGTACTATACAGTAAGTACTAGATGTGGCTTCCCATGGAAGTCTTTTTTAGTGCCATATGTTTGTGATAGACCAAAACCCATTGCCCAGCTGGTTATGCAAAGCCTATCTGTGTGTCATCTCCTTTACATGATCATGTCATTTGTAGAAAAAATTAAAGTATTATACTGTCATGTAGGGAAACATAATCCATCAACAACATTTTCGGAAGCTTTTCCATTTAGTTTATCAGTATAAACACACACAGACAAAGCCACACATATCCTTTCACATACCAGAAATTTATCCCTAATTACAGAGTTGCAGCAGTAGCTGGGAGTCCAGTCCCAATTATATGATTAGAAGTAGAGGTTGCATGGACACATCTGTTAATTTTAAGTGTTAGAAGAGCTCTCTCATAAGGTTTTGTTTCTGTTTACCTTGCCTACTATTCTGAAGACTGTTCTCTCAAGCAATCTCCTCCCACCTCTCTGCCCTTAGATATGACCTAAGTTAGAAGATTCTTGATATAATACACACTTTTTCTTCTCATTTTATTGTGATTTGTAGATTCAGCACAACATCAGCTTGTCACTTACTGACACCCTTGAGAAATACCAGCCCTTTGGCTCTTCACTTTATTGGTCAGCCAGTTCTTGGAAAGATTTCACATTAATTTTTTAACATTTAGAGTTTCATTGCAGATTAACACCTTTATGTTCTTCAGCCTTTTATTCTGGCAGGGATTATTTGTACCGAAGGAACATGGTAATTTCCCTAAGTTTTTGTTTATTGATTTTTATGATGCATCACTTTACATTGTAATGCTAAACTTATTTTCCATCATGACCAAAAAGAAGGGATCACCTAGAAAATAATTGTGTTTGCTCTCATCATCAGACTAGATATGAACATACCCTCTAGGTCTGTCATCCCCACAAATTCAGCCACTTATATGTTAGCCAGGGTATCAACATTTTGATTGAGAGAGGAGGAAGCACTGTGATACTCAGGAAAGAAGTTGTAATACCTTTGACAATTTTTTATGTGTGATGTATATCTACTTCACATAGAAGGAAGAATACTCACAAAAATGATCTGATTTCTCTGTTACATATCCAACACCCAATATGTCAAATAGGCCATGGTGAAAAGACATGTTTTTTGGAGTTTGAGAGTTGGATTTTCATAAAGGTATAATCTTTCACTTCTTCTGTTGGTGGAAGGAACAAATGAATACAAGAGAATACTCTGGTGATTTTCAGATTTTTTTTCTTTTATGGTAGAGCAGGATTGTTGGAACCCAGGGGGTTCCTGTGGCATCTCAGAATAATCCAGGCGCTGGTCAGGAGGCTTTTCAGCCTTGCCAGAGGTGTCGGAGACCCTGGATTGATACTGAGAATGCCTGTGACTTTGATTTTAATCCATGAGACAAATTACTAACTTCTAAGAAGAATTGCAAGTCACCAGAGTTTAAAGAGTAGAACAGCAGTAATTATAGATGAAAAGGAAAAGATTTGGACCCATGTCCAGGGAGGTTTGAGATTCTGGACAGGGGGGTCTGGGAGTCAAGATGGAGAATTCTTACACGTGGCATGTTATCTCTTCTTCTTCTTCCTAACCTCCATCTTCTTGGTGATGTTGGCACTTTTGGATTGGTTTGTCAGAGAGCTGGACAATGTAATGTAAGGGTCACGGATTGGAAATTAATGGTAAACATTTGATACGTAGTTGATAATATAAAAAAATAGAGCTGACCCGGGGTGGACACAGTGTGCCTCAATCTCCCTTGCAGGACAGTGTGCAGGGCAGAGTGTGCAGGGCAGTGTGCCTCGAACTCCCTTGCAGGGCACACTGTGTCTCTGGAAGTTTTGCTGTGTCGACCTCAGCAGGGCAGAGAAATCTGCTTTTGATAAGGAACTAATAAACTGCCTTGAGAACACAGACAAAGGACTCCAGAGAGCTTCTTCGGTTCAGACAGCGGAAGGGAGAAAAGGACTTTTGTACACTGCGGGAGAACCCGGGACAGGGAAGTCTACAGCACAGTATATTGTCTGAGAAGTTTATCACAATAAAGGTACAGAAGGACTAGTCACAAGGAAGGAACAAAATTACTTGACCTTAGAGAACAGAACCCTTTTCTCCCCTTTTTGTTCACCTTTTCTAATGATTTTGCTGCAACTGTTATATTATTTCCTTCCTTTTAGGGTAATTTAAAGAAAATATTTTTACATGCTGTGAGCTGTACGTCTATGCTTTTCCACCTACTATCCATTTTTACCTTTACATCTTTGCTTTTATACTCCTGTGCCTCTATCCGTGCAAGCTTGTGAGACTGGCTTATAGTGAAAAAGTAACTTTCTTGCAATCCTAAAAATCTAAGAGAAAGCTGTGTTCAAACAGACTTCTTAATTTATTTTCCTTACCTATTCTGACTTAACAAGGGGCATGAAGAAAGTACAGTATCTGGCTAGTCAAAGAGTACATTGATCAGTGGCAAAAAAATCCATTTAGAGGCTAATGAATAGTGGTATATTAAATTGGTCAATACTGGGTCCAATCCTCTTAATTTTTTTTTTTTTTTTAATGACCTGAATGGTGGGGCAGACTGCAGCCTCAGCATCTTTTCAGATGACATAAAATAAGGAGAACTGGCTGCCATTTGTACTACCATGTAGAAGAACCTTGACAGACTGGAGAAATGGGCTCACAGAAACACCATTAAGTTCAGCAAAGGGAACTGACAAGTTCTGCACCTGGGTAAGAATAATTTCATGCATCAGTAGATGCTGAGGGCTACTCAGCTGCAAAGTAGTTTAAGGTAAAGGGCTGGGACACCGTGTTGTGAAGGAGTCAAGCTATTTTCAGTGGTGCCCAGTAGCAGAACCATAGGGAATGGTCACAAACTGAAGCACAGAAAACTTCCTCTAAATTTCGGAAGGATGCCACAGTAAAATACTTTTTTACATTGAGGTTGACTGAACACTAGCAACAGGTTGCCAAGAGAGGTTGTGGAGTCTCCCCTCTTCAACATATTGTGAAGCTAGTAATGGGAAACTGGCTCTTTGGTGACCGTGTTGGAGTAGGAGGGTGGACAAGATGACCTCTGGAGGTGCCCTGAAGGCTTAAATCTCTGTTATTCACCATTTTGTCATTCTGTGTGTGCACATATTCACACGTGCCTACATAAATTTTTATATATATATACACAAACGTGCAGTAACTACTATGCCTCCATTATATGTGAGTATCTAATCCTGTATGTACACACATAATAATAAAAAGAAATATAGACATCTGCTTGTATTACTGAGCTGCTCTTATTTGCATTTCATGTAGGCATTCAGCAGAGACAGTGTGTGCATTAGGCAAATGAATAGAGAATGCCTCCAGAAAACCTTGCTCATGTTGCCCAGTGAGAACTACAACTGAGTTAGAGACTCAAAATGAACCTGAAAGCTAAACATATTTTGGAATTTTGATAGCTATGATGCAAATGATCAATTTGTTTTAATATACTGCTGACTCCAGGCCTTAATGATGTAGGTCATGTAATAAGAAATCTTTTAAGACTGTGTGTGAGATTAATAAAATTATTTAGTCACTTCTGGTTTTTAGTTGTTTTTCTGCTTAGTTTTACAATAGTCGTTTGCTTGTTTGTTTTATTGGAGTGGTATTGAGAAGTACTGTTAAAGTATTTTGTTTTACTAATCTCCAATAAATAGACATTATTACTTTAGGATTAGGCAATATGAAAAATGCGTGTTGACGTAGATATAAGACATCTGGAATTTTAATTCTTGTATTTCATCTACCCATTAGATCCATACAAGGATTATAAAGAATTCTAAATGTTGCAAATAAGTGATGCACTAGTTACAACATCAGATTTACTAATTTTAGAGGTAATATGAGTTAAGTAATAATGCCTGTGCTTATCATCTTGAAGTGCTAAGGAGAAATATGTAATTTTGCCTTTGGTTCTTTACTGTATCTACAGATGGCCAGTGTCAGTACCAGTCAAGATCTGCTGTTGGAGAAGAGGCAGAGAATGGATTAGTTAGATAAAAGAGGTACCTCAAACTGAAGAAGAAAGTGAATGCTGATAAAATATCAGTTCGAGGAATATGAAAGCCCTTTGGGGACGTCTGACAGGTAGAAATCAAAGACATTAAGAAGAAAAGATCATTAGCATAAATACGAGTTAATCCTTTGGACTGTGATTAGTGGAAAAATTACAGACTATTTAAACTAATCAATAATTAAAACTACACAAAAATATTACTTAAAAGTAGAAAATATATCCCACTTTTTACATTTACAGCAAGGTTTTATTAAGATATTGTGCAGCAACAATGCTTTCACTGCTGCTTCCCTTTCAAGGTCATGATACAATGAAGAAAATATGGGGAAAAAAAGGCTGTAATTTCCACAATGAATTTAAAAAAACTGACTTTGGGACAGAGCAATCCAAGCATCAGCCCAACAACTGATCTTATGAAATTATTATTTTTTTTAATGTAAAGATCTTTGCAGCTCACAAAATCTATGGTGAAAAATTACTGAAAAAATTCACACAATAACCAATTTTATGGATACATGCATGTTCACTTACATATATATGCATGCATATGTATTTTTATATATATTATATATTATATATATACATATATATATAATATGTATAAAGCCACATAGAGCTTTTGGCTTTTGACACATAGCCCTTCTTTCATGAATAATCTGTCCTTTCAGCATAGTCATATGAATATCTAAACCCTTTTTGTTCAAAATTTCCCTGCATCTAAAGCCCATCTATTAAGAGGCCTGGGAAAATAATACGCCATCTAGATGACACCTGATTTGTGTCTTTTATCAATATAATTTGTCTCAGAACTGTGAAAAACTTTGAGTTTAGGCATAGTGGATTGAATAGCTACTGGCACCTTCAAAGGACCAATGCTGAAGAAAGCTGCAGAATGGCTAAATCAAACAGGAGTGTACAAATGTACCTAGTATTGCTGGGTAGGTGCAGCTTTATGGAAGCTGAACATAATGAGGATGTCTCATATCTTTTGAAATATACAGAAGTTACCAATCAAATTGGAATGTACTTTGCAGATCAAAGACTTCTATTACTGAACTGTCTAAATAGCATCCTGTTTGGCTCTATCTGGTTGGAGGAAATGATCAGTTTTCTTTAGAAGTGCAGGCATGTGTGGTGTATGAGGTGTTTATTATATAAAAAAGGAAAATGGTGGGACTGGGCATAAAACAGATGGCTGACCTGCACAAATATTTAGTCTTCTTTGAAGTGCTCTAAGATACTTGAGTGATTAAAGGTCTGGTGATCAGGAAACTCTTTAGGACAGGTAAGTGAAGAATAGCTATAAGACTTCTCGAGTGGTACCACAAACTTATCCTTAATCAAATGAATGAAGACATGAAAATTTCCTTGACTTCCTTTCCATTGACTCTCTTTTCATTAAGCTAGGTATTTGGCATTAAGTTTTAACTCAGTGTGGATAACTCCATGAATGTTTGGCTGCAGAAGATTTTGAAAAAGCATCTATGAGTAACCAAGGATCAGAAGTCCTACCAGCTTCTTCAGTAACTGCATGGTGAATGTTAAGTGGTAACAGATTTGGAAAAAGAAGAGGTATTCATGGACACAGTGGAAAGGGTAAATACTTTTTTACATGTATTTGTGAAGAGTTCTTTTAGATTTGACAGGCAGTGAAACAACCTTGGAAACTTTGTAAAAATTTACCCTCACAGATTAGTACGCATACAGCCTTTGAGCCTGATATGTTCTTCACCTCCCTTAAAACTTAATAGTAGTCATTAAAATCTGCATAGGGATATCTGCTCATTTAGGCATCTCTATATAAAGCATTCATTTCATACAGTAGATCCCAGGCTGTTGTTCTCAATTCAATATTAGGAAGAGAGGGACTAAGATGTATCATATGGTGTCCTTACTACCATGGTTACCTGCAAAATCACTTTTGAGTTAATCTTAAAGCAGAGTGATGTATCTTGTAAAATAATGTGCTCAGATCAATGATTTGGTTGAGTTTTAATTGCCAGGGCATGTATTAGGGAGATATTCCAGTTTATCATCTGCAGCTGGCTCATATTCATCTGTCATGTGTGGTGGGACGTTCATCACGTGGGTGCCTGTGGTTCTGTCTGTACCAGATGTGTGCAAAGATTCCTGTGTGCAGATTCACCCCAAGGAATATAGGTCACATCAGGCTTTTGGGAAATTTTGTTGTAAGTTTGTGATGTTGGTTTCTGTTTCTTTAACAGATGGTACTGGGCTGTTGCATAGTTGAAGTTGCATATGGGATTAGCAAAAACCTGCCATGTCTCCTGTTCCTTATTGAACCTCTTAACTTGTCAGACCTCTGTAATGCTTTCTCAAGCAATTGGCACACGAGTGTCAAGGTACTAACTTTCTGACATGCAATGATCTGTGATGCAGTAAACTATGTGACGCTGTATCGTCTTGTACTGAAGTCTGCAAATGAAGGTAACAAGCTTGGCTATGATTTAAAGCATCGAAGAAATTTTCCCACTTATTCACATTCTGTATAAATCAGTCAGAAATGTAAACAAACAAAAGAAGGAATTGAAGGGATTAAGAGATATTAGAAAGAGATAAAATAAAAAAATCAAAATCACCAAAACCAGAAGCTTATGTTTATTTTTTATCTGAGACATCTCAGTGAAGATATAACCTGATATACTCAATTTGTGATTCCACCAGACACAGAGGAGATAGATTTCTATTTTTCTGGTTTTCTTCTGATTTTCCTACAATAGCCTGGTCGTAGGCCTTTCATTATCAATCTTTTGAGTAAATTGCCTTGGAATACATATCTGTGTCGAGAAGTCATTTGTGGCCACTGTTATCCACAGATCTTCTTCACAAATTGCATTAACCTGTACAGAACGTTTTCAGGGATTTTATGATCCTACCTTTCCAGAAATTTAGAATTATTGCATTTTTCAAGCAAAAGATAAGTATGCAGCTCTGATCTGCAGTGTGCTCCAATTCAGCAATCCAGTCATATTAAGATGAACATTTCCTGAACAAGTAAAAAAAAAAAAAAAAGCATAGCAATTTAATGACCCATTTATTTAAACTCTAATAACGAACAAGTAAAAAAAAAAAAAAAAAGCATAGCAATTTAATGACCCATTTATTTAAACTGTCTGCATAAATTGTATTACTTACAAGTGCCAACTACTACAATTTTATGCATCTTCATTTCCTTTCCCCCCACTGATTAGCGCAGAAGTATTGACTAAGGAAGTCAATCAAGAGCTGATTTTTTAGAAAAATATTTTAGTATGCAATAAACATAGTATTTTTTTAAAATGCTGTAAATAAAGAATGTACAATAAATTCACAGTAATAGGGATATCACAACATGTAGACTTCTAAGCAATATACTTGTCTTACTACTAAGTAGAAGTGATCTTTTTCCCCCTACCGCCTCCTTAGGAGTCAGCTGATCATGCAGAAGCAGAGCAGAGAAGGAAGCTGATCCTTTTATCTTCATAGCCAATCACTAGGAAAAAAAAAGATAAAAGGAAGCCTAACCCTTTCTTTCCATAACCCCTCCTGTGCCAGTGTAATACCAGTGCACCAATATCATGACTGGTTTCCAGAGATGCCTAAAATATTTTGTCAAAATTTCTTGTCTTTTTGATAGTACTAGCAACAACTGTGAAAGACTATGAGGAAGATGGACATGATGAATGAATGTTTTTGTGATTTCTTCCCAACTGAGAAATAAGAAAGACATTTGGAATTAATGTGTCTTAAATAAAGTCTACTAAAATCCATACAAATTTGAGTATTTTGACTCAGAATCAATTTGAAATTGATGTGACAAAAAGGGTGAACTTGACATGGATGTCAAGTTTGCCTAGATGTTCTCTAACCCAGTCCTCTTCAACCAAGGGAAAGTCTTCCTTTTTATTCTCTATATACAAGCCACAACATGCAAATATGCCCTCAACCTTTGTTTCCAATCCAAAATGAAAGTACTTATTATAAAATTTTATTTGAATAAGCCAAATCAGTTTTAAGAATTTTACCAAACTTCTAGAATGTCTTCTTTTAGAAAGACAAAATTATATCTAATTGATCAATTTTGAAACTGCATGTTGTATAGCTCCTAAAGCCATGTGGGTTTCATTACACTAGAATGTCAATGATTCAATTTAGACAATTTTGAAAACAACTATGATCTAAAACTATTCATACTGTCTTAGTATTGCAGATGTAAGCTTAACCTGTGAAATCTCTTATAACTAAAACTACAAAAAGGAAGGATTCCAGTGGCACATTCATTTCTTAAAAACAACACCAACAAAACAACAGGAGATAAATGCAAAATTAGGAAAAAAAAAATGGAAAGTAATAAGAACTCATACAGGTCCAGTGTACCATAGAATATGTAGGTATTTCTTGGGAGAGGGTGCTACATTTCATATCTGATTTATGATTTTTCAATATACTAAATAGATCTATCTTCAATTTGAATTCTGTCGCTACCAGTGGCTAATTTCAACATTAGATGTGAATTTATAAAGATTAAAACATTTGGAATTAAATAAATTTTTTAATATTTGTATGTGTTTCAAACAAATAGGCTTGTATTGCATAATCAAGTCAATGAATAGAAAATTCTGTAAAAGTAATATCTTTTATTCAAAAGCAAATCTTGTGTTCATCACTTATTTTATTTAAATGTAGACCTAATGGTCAGGAGGAACAAAAAGCAAACTAACACATTCTTGAAATACCAGGAGAATTTTCAAGTGCAAAACTGAGATAAGTCCACTTTGTTTAATAAATAGTTATCTATGTCACATAACTATCATGAAGCAATTAGAATACATGAAAATAAGTCAGTAATTCAAACCTTTGTTACAGGCAACAGAATGAATGGATGAATGGAAGTATGTGGATGAATAACTGGAGTTGTGTTTTTTCTTTCATATAATTACATGTGCACAAGTATTTGAATTAGAACTGCACAAAAATCAGAATAGATCTTATTTGTTCTTATATTTTTTTGGTCCTTGAATTATTTGTTTCAAGACTGATAAATTAAAATATACTACTTCTCTGATTTTGAAATTAGAAAATGTTTTTAACTAGCCCTTTTTGGTATAACTAGAACAATAGGAAATTAAAACTAGAAGGCCATGCACTCAATAGACTTCAAAGAGTCTGCAGCTTTCAGAAAGACACCCTGTGGATCTGTGGTCATTGTGACTGAGTGAAACTGAGATGAGAATCATATATATGATATAGACGACAAGCTTGTTGCAAAAAAAGTCTTGATACAATTTCTTTTTAGGCATATATAGGTCTTTCTGCATGTCAGGGTAAGGCAGGACTCACCCTTACCTATGATTCAGCTGAAGACAGAAATCTCAATTGTTTTATGTAGCTTTTGAGCATTTTTTAGGCTCCATGAGACAGCACACTCCATCCTTCTGAGGAGAAGTGATTTAACAAACAAAATTATTGTACTCCTCCAGTTCATGCCAAAATTGTGGTTCCCATATCTCCCTTCTTTTTCTTCACTTATGAAGAAACAGTCCATAAACTGTATCCATTAGAAATTACTGCATGAAATAAAAATATACTGAATGACTCAGTAAGAGCTTGTTGGGTACCATTAGGAAATAATTGTGCTTTTTCACAGGTTCATTTCCTGATCTCCATAGTAAAAGCTCAGTTTTTAATGTGTAGTCTGCAATTAGACAGCAGAGGATTGACTGGATCGTGTAACACATGAGGTATCTCTAATAGAATTTCAGGTTAGTCACTATGCCCTCACTTACGATTGAAAAATCTTGTCCTTCACCTTGATTAGGATTTTGAGCTATCTTTTTTAACCTGTTTGTGGTTTGCTGAGTAATGGTACTTAATAAAATTTCAACTGTTATGATTGACCATGTACAAAACATGTGCCTTCTGCACATTAAAAAAAAAAAAGTCCTTCTTTCTGATTCAAGAAAAACTGCATTGCTTCTCAATCAGACACTTCCAAATGTACCACACTGTAGTAATAGTGTTCCCACACTGGTCAGTTCTTGAACTTACGGTAATGAATCAGACATCTATCAAAATATTGGCCAGGCAAAACCTAAACCAGATGCTATTTTGATAATAACAGTAATATGTGCTAGAAGGGGATTAATTACAGTTCCCTAATGTGGCAAGTTGACCTTGGCAAGGCATCAGATGCCCCCTAGGCTGTTTTATCAATTCTCTCCCTCAACAGAATACAGGGAGGAAATATGACAAAAGGCTTATGGATCAAGATAAGGACAGGGACATTACTTGAAAATTACCATCACAATAAAAATTGACTCAACTTGGAGAAATTATTTTAATTCTTTGCCACTCAAAGGTAGAGTAGGATAATGAAAGCAAATCTTAGAACACCTGGCCCATACCCCCTTTCTTCCCAGGCTCAACTTCCCTCCCAAGTTCTCCACCTTCTCCCCTCAAGCATAGAGGGGGATAAGTATGGGTATTGCAGTCAGTTCATCATACTTTGTCTCTGCCCAGCCTTTCTTCTCACTCTCTTCCCCTGTTCAAGCATGGAGTCCTATCCTTCATAAATGTTGCTGACACAGATCCTTCCCATGGGATACTGTTCTTCACAAACAGTTTGGTTTCCTCCTATGAGGTGCAGTCCTTCAGGAACAGATTGCTCCATGACAGGTCCCCCATGGAGTCACAGATCCTGACAGAAAACCTGCTCCAGTGTGGGCTACTCTTCACAGCTTCAACCCTCTATTCACTTGAACTGAGTAAGATGGGCATTAATCATTAGTGACAATATTGTGACATTAGTGACAATATTGTCTACCCTGGAGCTTTCTCAGTTCTATTTGCAAATGGTTTATGTTTTAAGTGAAGTGCCTAACGACACAGATTTCAAAACAATTTTCTTTAAGTGATGTACCTCTTCTATATTTTATTTTCTTATAATAAGCAATGAAATACCAGCTGAAGAAATTTTGCAGCTGGCATATTCTTGCATTATCAAGGCTAACCAGCCCCATCAGAGGGTAAAAAATGGTAGACTGTCAGTTACAGATCAGTACATTTCCAACAGCTGCTGCTGCTCTTAGACTAAAATTGCTACGTATATTTTCTTATTACTTCTTTCTAAAAGCACTTCTTAAACATCTGAAATGCTATCACTTCTGACAAAATTATTCCCTCTAATTTATGCATAAATAAACATTTTCTCTTTTCTTAACTTTTAGAACCTTGGGTACTACTATGAGGAGAAAATTTGCAAAAAAGGTCCAGAGAGGTGAAAATAATATCATATTCAAGACAGCTGCATGACTGTTGACTCCTGGAAGAATATGTACTAAGTTCTCAAAAAATCAAGAACTTGAATCATCAGCAAATGTCAACAGATTCTTTTCAGAAAAGGTTGTACAACTAATATTATCCAGGCAGTATTTTTTTTCAAAATGTGTTAATATTAGCAGTTTCTCATTTTCCATTTCTGAATGATTCCTTCTTTTTTCATATTTCTCTAGCCAATGATATCTTCATTAACACTTATAATGAAGGACTTTCCTTGATTAAGAAAAGACTTATAAATATTTTTATTACAAAACCAAAGTCTATAATCTTAATTTGTCATAACAGTACATTTTTTGATAATACAAGGTCATAGAAGACCATGAATTCCTGTGGCTGGCTATGCTGCAGAGAAAAATGCAACAGGCTTATCTCATTGCAATAGTCATTTTGGATAAAATTTCATCTGGCATATGGTCCCAGAAATTCCCAGCTGGTGCATGATCCATTGCACAGTCTACAGCAGCCCCCTGTGGGTTAACACTCGGCAGCATATCAAAAAGCTGCTTCTGGCTTTCTAACAGACACTCAGCTGCTGAAATTCAGCACATCAGAGGCTGTATGAATAAGATTCAAAAAGTTCAGCATTAATGAGGCAAAAAATATAGTGGTAGCAAAGGCACAAAATTATTCATGCGGTCCAGCTGGGAAATTAGACTGATTTATCCTTTATGAACAGAAATTAGATCAATTCTTAAGTATTAAGGGTAGCAGTGGAAAGTTATACAGGGACTTAGTGGCATAAAAACAGACTTCATTCTTTGCCACAGCTTTCTCATTAACACCTTGCTTGGATGAAGACTTTCCACCCACCCATGTTGATTTATGTCTTCATGTACTTAATGGGTAGTAGAACAAAAGGATTTTGTTACCACTATTGCAAATTGTCTGTATCATATGGCAAACTAAAGAACCCTCTTCAAAATTTTGTGAACAGTTTTTCTAGATAAAATGGAAGTAGTAAAATCCCAAACATGAAGATGTAGGTAGGTATGTTAAAGTAGTTCACATCTCTTTCAGTTTAAAGAAAAATATAACACTTTATGTATACAGACACCTGCAGTGGGAATTTTAATTGATTCTTATATGGGTTTGTGTGATTATAATGCATCCCACACTTCTTTTTTCATTAGGAAAATAAAATTTAGGTCCCTTGCCTAACAACATTCTCTCTTTCTGTATATTTCTAAAACTATAATAATCAAAAGAGAGAAAAGAAGCTCTTTATGTTTGCCTCAATTAAAAATTCTGTATCCCTAAAGTATAAACATGAATTCATAGCCCAGTGAAATGATTATTTATTTAACTTACTGTAATTGCTAACTTTGGAATAGAAGATATCTATTTGTGAATGGATTTTTTTTTTTTAATGAAAAATACTAAGACATTAACACCTAAGGAAACTCTGCTTCCTGGAATGCAAATTTAGAAGAGAACCATTTAACAGTCTTTATAGTTGAAAAATTTTATAATGAAACAAAGTTTTTAATTTTTCATTAATGTTGATTACATTTATTAGCATTATATGAATTATTACTATCTGATAGCATTGACTTAGGGAGTTGTCTGGATGCATAAGATGAAGCAAATGTTATAATTAACAAGAATGAACATTTAATGTTAAATTTATGGGTATAGAACACTGCAAGTAGCTGAGTATACTTGGAATACTACATTAAAAATATTTCACATGAATGCAAAATGAGAATTAAATCAGAGTTCTCCACAAAATATCAGCAACACTACTTACTAGATCCATCTTTATGTTTTTATTACATGCTTCAAAATTCAGTATAGGAAAAGGAAACAATTTTTGGATGGGTTGAGATGGCTGGAGTAACAAAGTAAAAACTGACAGCTCTTTAAAAGATTCTCCAGCAGAAGATGGATTGTTGATTACTGTTTATTTTTTAAGTTAGTTTTCATGTCACATGGTAATATCTCCTCTTAATATTTTGGATAGATTATATGTATATTTTTTAATCGAGTTGCATACAGATCTAAAAATATCATAGATGTAAAGAGTAAATTTGATTTCAGTTACTGCTAAATGCTCATAGTATTTCCCAGTCCAAATTCAGTATCTACAGTTTTTTCCTCTACCTCCATGAGGTACAAAGCCCATCCCTCTCACCTAGCCATACTGTCTCCTCACTTTTGCTCACCCATCTACAAGACAGTCATATTTTTTCATCTATTCAAAATTGCAAACCAGATGCTGCCTGAGCTAATAAAAAAAAAAAGCCTGGCAAGTGCTGTCCAAAGTATGCCACTTATGAATTTAAACCCAGGATGTGGCTAGTTAGCCCATTACATTTAAATCTAGGGAAGAAAACTGCAAAAAAAAAATAAGACTATCCCATCTCTGACTTCAAAAAAACAGCTATGTAAGACTGAACTGCACCACTAACACAGACTTACATTTCTGTGAGTGGGTGTTAATATCAAATATTTCAAGAACTCATTTTTTCCCCTTGCCTACTAGAAAATGTATACATGTTCTGACTAATTTAAAAAAGATTCCAAAAGTTGCTCAGTTCAAGTGGGAAGTTGTCATTTTTTAAAAATAAATCCAAATTTAACTTACACAGAAAATGTCTACATAATTTGTTTTGCTATTAGATATTATTGAAGTATAAATGTAAACTTGTCAAAATTGAAGCCACATGAAGTCTCCATAAGCAATCTGGCACTAACTCTTCATCTCTGCAGGGAAAAAAAAACAAAACAACCTGTTATCATTCATCTCCTTGTTCTGCCACAGAACAGCTTGATTTTTTTCTAGCCTGTGATCTTGCTTTTTCTCCTGATGTGAGAAAGAACCCACATGCAGGCACAGAGGGTCTCAGGCCTGGTGTGTCCCACCTGGTGGGACAGGAGATTGCTTGAAGGGTGAGCTGGAGGGTGCTGGGAGCAGCCTGTGCCAGGGACACACTTCCCATGCCTCTGTACTCAGCCTGGGGATGCACGGCTCCTCTCAAGTGACCCTAGGATTATTGACACTGTCTTACTGCTCCCGATGAAAGCAAATTAATTTTTACCATGGTTTTACTCCTTATTTTCAATATTGTAGTTACCACGCAGTTAATACTGAATGACAAAGAAACAAAATTTACTTGGATAGAAAATTATTGTCCTGATTCTACTTAGCAGATTAGAAGACCTTGTATAAAATGAAATTTAGTATTCTGAATTTCTTAGAGAAGCAACTTTTACATCTGCAGAAATGGATTTAGTTTCTTCTTATCCTCATCCAGTATGCAATTTTAAGGTTTCTATTTGTGTCAACAAGCCTTGAAAACCAATTTCTTTGTCTTAGATTTTTTTTCATTGCCTTTAAAGTCTGAACATACTTCCTGAAGTTAGATTCACTGTGGGTGTAAGTGACAGACAGTATTTCTAACAAAACACATTCCCACTCAAAAAAAAGATTATGCTTTCAATGTCTGAGGACGACTTTGCAACCTATTACAGCATTCCTAGACTCTTGATCATGTAGTTTGCTTCTCTAGTAATTTAGCGATGTCTAGCTATCTTTTTAAAAAAATTCACAGAATTCTTCTCTCAGTCTGGTACTCACATAGAGAATGAATTATTTTTTTAAATTTCACTTCTGGTTTTGGACAGTTTTAAATTGCCTATTCAGAGAATCCATTCATTCATAGCTTATGCCATTGTCAAGCTGTATTTTATAAGGTGATCCTGTCTCTCCACAATCATCTTCAAACTACTTGGATTATTTGATGTAAAAGCTCTCATTTCTGTACTCCAGAGGTAACCATTTGTATTCAACATGAGGCTTACTCATTGAAACTCTTATGCAGAGTAGTGAAGAAATCCAGATAAATCCATGTGAGGTAATACTTTTTATGTGCAATATTCAGAACAGCGGGGGATCATATCTTGTCATTCTCTTTCTATGCTTTTAAAAATTACTGAGCACTACTACCCCTCACTTATTTACTGATGTAATTCAGAAATAGTGCAATTTGTATGCAAAGGGAATTTGTGTGACTTAATTATATATCCAGGAGAATAAACTAGGAGTATATTTTCTGTTTTATATATTGTAATTATGTATTATAGGTATTTTAATTGAATAGAGAAAATTATCCGTGTGCTCAATATAATAGTCAGGGGTGATTTATTAATCACAGAACTTTTGTACATTAGTCTCTTTTTACTTCAAGAGCTAAGTAAGTTTTAATCAACATGAAATGACAATCTGTAATACAAAATGCTTCCAGCTTGTTTATTTGAATATTAGTTTTCAAAGCTCTTCAAATAAAAGCAAAAGTCAAGTTCATTAGCTCCTTACATTTAGTCTACGTTAAAATACTGAAAGGTAGGTAATTTCTAGTATTTTCTCATTTTATACCATAGCATATTCATTTTATTCCAGAGCAACAAATATAGATTGATGAAAAATTATTAGTTTTGCTCCAAAAGGTTGGCAAGTCTAAACAAAATAGGGCAGATATAACTAAATTAAACTGTTCATTTCAGTATTTTAGTATTAATTTCAGTTCATGAATCAACTACTTTTTTGGCTACTTGTTAACTACGTGCCATTTGCAGTGAACATAATTGCTTCAAGTGGGATTAATAAACGAGAAACACTAAAACACAAAAAAATAAAATGGATATTCATATCGTAAAAATATGCTCTTTGCATACCCAGTACTTAAGTATATAAAGAATTGCTTTCAGCTTTTAAATAAACAAATAATTCTAGTTCTCATTGTGAAGTGGTCAGTTTATAGACATCAAAGGAACTCAGTGCAGAGGAAGGATTTGCAAATAAATGTTTTGTGTGGTTTCCCTGACTAAAATATTAAGCAGACTCCTGAATGACAGGTTTATGCTTATTGACTCTTTTTGCATAAGATATTACATTATTATCAGTTGCAATAATAATATTAGAAGACATATTTTGCTTGATGAAATGTGACTGTTTCTGATGAAGGTACCTTTCAAGTGTTTTAGGTTGAAATTGTCTCACTGTATGAAAGTTCCGTCCTTGCAAATTCTGATTACATATGTAATTTGTCATTACATATTACGGATGTTTCAAGCCCTTAACATCTACATTGCCCTTCATTGGTGTCACTGCAGTGTGTCCATGTCTTTCTTATACAGGGGAGTGCAGACCTGCACAATGTACTCCAGATGTGGCCTCAGCAGTGCTGAGTAGAGCAGAAGGTTCACCTCCTCAAACTCTTGACAGTGCTCCTTCCAGTGCAGCCCAATCTAGGTTTGCATTTCTTTGCCCTAAGTGAGCATTGCTCATTCATCTTCAAATTTTCCACCACAGGGCTCTTCTGAGAGAAAAAGTATTTATTTCATTATAAAAGAGACACCAAACCAAAGCAGAAAAGAAAGTGTCAGTGTGTTACCCAGCAGTAGAATTGAAAATATTTTTAAAATATTTTAAATCTGGAAGTATGGGATAAAACTTTCATTTTAAGATCTTAATAATACATTAAGATATGAAAAATATAGGATACTCAATTTTTTTTAAGTGCAAGTCATAATTATAACAGAACTGTAAAAATAGTAATTAGTAGTCAATATCAGAAAAAAAAAATCACAAGATTTACAACACAGTGCAAAGGTTGTGTTCGAGACAGAACTACTGTGTGTGTAAGCCCGACCAACAGCCAGTGATCAGACATGAGGAAAGCTGGAATGAGCTGCTTATTTTCTCTCAGTCTGAGGTGCTGACTACAGCTGGGCCAAAGGGTCAGGCTCCTGGTGCGAGTAAACATTCTTAACAGAAGGTTTCAATGTGCCTTAAAATAGAAACCTTAGAATAGAAATCGGAGGGCAAATTTACCTTATGGTCTGATTTGAAAAATAATGGGAGGAATAAGACTACTGCATTTAAATGCCTTCACATTGAACAGTTTTGGAAATTTTGTAACTGGAATTGCCTGCCTTCAGCATCCTTCATTTCCTGAATCCAGAGATGCATATTGGCATGTGACATTTACCCGTAGGCTTTATGCCCCACCTTATGCTCTATTCTAGTAGCCAAAAAAAAAAAAAAAAAAAAACNNNAAAAAAAAAAAAAACAAAAAACAAACAACCAAAACCAAAAAAAAACCCAAACAAAACCAAAAAATTAACCAAAAAACCCAAACCAAAAAAACCCAACAAAAAATAAAACACAAAACCCAAAAATCAGAAAAATCAAAACCACATATTTAAAAAAAAAAAATCAGATTTCTTTAAATAAGAATGAACAAAAAAAGAGAAAGAAAAAATAATACATGTTAGTAGTTACTAATTACTAATGAACAATTCTGTGAAACCACCGAAACTCCCTGCAAGTATGGTTTCTCAAAGTATTCTTCCTTAAAATGAAGGTGATTTGAATATAGGAACTATGTTTAAAGATTGTAGGAGCACTCATGAAGGCCAAAAATTATCCAGAGCCAAAAATTACATAGTATGAACACCTTCAGTCTCCCTTAGAAAGTTTTACCACTCTTGGGGTAAGAGAAATCATGTTCGTTCATGCCACTTGCCCTTGGAGTCTAAGATTTTTGTTACCTATCCTTTATGTAGCTTCTCAGACACTTTCAGCATTCTTCTGACCATACACCATGGTCTTCTATCTACATAATTTGATACTTGGAAGAAATGCTTGGCATTCACAGACTGTTGGAGTTTCTGGGCTTGGGTGAATAGCATAAACAGGTGGTATCAAAGTTTTCCAAGTCTGAGAGAATCAACAATACTATCTTCATTGTATAGCACTTTGTACTGACTTCTGCTTCTACAGACAGAATCCATGCTTTTCAATTCAGAGATTAGAGGATGAAAGAAGCTTTCCTGGCAGAGATGATGACAAAATTTCATATGGGTTGGGGATCTAATAAGTTTTATGGAAAATTATTTCATATCTCTTTCTTTAGAAAAACTATTCTCATAAAGTTTGGAAAGTCTATTGCTTAGATTCTTGGACCAGTCATACCTTCCTGGTAAGCATGAAGACCACAACTTGTCAGGAAGTAAACAGTTTTTCAAGCTGTTGTAACACCACATGAAGCCTCACAGAAAGGAAGGAGTAATTTCATATTAAGGATTCAGACATCATTGAATCAGGAAAAGAAAAACTTTTGGACATGACATATCCATGCCAGCGGTATTTCCAAGTACATTGTTATGTTTCAGAAATTGCAAGCAAAATATTATCAACCTTGACTTCAGCACAAGAGCTCTTAAATTCTCCTGAGGAATACTACCTACATTTTCACTGAATGATCAGTAAGTGCTTTTATTTTGTATTTTAAAATGATGCTAAAAATTTGACTCTGTGAGTGTCTATACTCTGCTCCAGGTGCAATGCATCGTAATTCCCTGGGGGGCACAGGGTACATTTAATCCACAGCACTTTTATCCTGCTTGATTTCAACAGCTTTACACTGGTATTCCCCTGAAGCATTTATTTTGTTTGCTTGCTCGTGATCCTTGTTGATACTGTAGCAGGTGCATCTCATAAGGCCACTACTCTTGAGAGATAATGATATAAAAAAATTGCAGGTGGACTAACTGTAGTTTTGCAGAGAGAAATAGAGGTTAACACTTCTCTGAAGTGATATTTCCAGTCATCATAAAACAAAAACCGTTCTTGATGGAAAGCTTTCTGATAGACACTTGTAGCACTTCCAGTCTTCCTAAGATTTTTGGGCTAAAATTATTTTTGCCTGCATTTAATGTTAGCAGCGCCTGTGAAAGCTCAGTGGACATAAAAATTCAAAATAATTTCCAAAGCATTTTGAATTCACTAACATTTCA
>VXBU01012425.1:99487-121644 GCA_013400315.1 Bombycilla garrulus | reverse complement strand
GGGCGGGTGGCGTTGCCAGAGCCCAGGAGCACGCGGAAACGCTTCTCCTCCCGCACCTGCAGCAGCACTGCCGAGGGACACATGATGGCCATGGCCAGGACCCAGATGACAGCGATGATGGCCACGGCAGTGGGAATGGTCAGCTTCTGCTTGAACGGGTGCACAATGCACCGGAACCTGTGGCAGGGGCACCGGAGAAACGGTTTGAGGAATGCTTTGTTACCCAGGCAAAGATGCAGACACATTCCAAATTGCCTGTTCTTCAAAGAGCAGGCGTGGAATCATCTCTTCATCCTCCCTAGCAGTTGCTGCCTGTGCTGCTCCACTTAACTCAGGCAGGGATTAACACCTCTGCTATCCAGCTTCTTGGCTGAGGAACTAACCAATTCCAGGCAGGCTAGGACAGCCCAGTCCCACCATCTTTAGGGGATACCGGTGGAGGAGCAAATTGCTCTTCAGATCTGGCCATATTTTATTTTGCTTAACAGCCTTAGGAGCAAAGCACCTCTGATTTATTGTGGCTTTGGGTGGGTTAATGAATGGGCTCAGTGTGGTCAGGGGGCCAGGGGAGATGAGACTGATGGCTACTGACGTGGCAGCATCTTACCTGTCCACAGCAATAGCAACCAGAGTGAAGACAGAGGCAGAAACAGAGATTCCTTGGACCATCCCGCTCATCTTGCACACCAGGCTCCCAAAGGGCCATCCTGGAAGCAAGCAGGCACTTGGAATTGCTGCTAACTCAGTGCAGGACTCTGCTTAAAATCGTTTGCTCTCGCCTTCCATCTCCTGAGTAGCATTATACACTCGTGGAGGGGTTCTGCTCAGAAGGGAACTCCTCAGGATCATGGCCAAGAACACCACACCACAGGCAGGGACACCTTCCACCTGACCTCACCTCGCAGGGCAGTGACTCAGAATGCCCGCAGAGCCCCTCTGACACGTGCCCCCAGCTCCCCCCGCCCCACGAGCACCCAGCCCACCTGCAATGATGTTGTCCAGGAGGGTGGTGGGCATGCAGAAGAGCCCCACCAGCAAGTCACTGACGGCCAGGTTCAGGATGAACAGGTTGGTGACCGTGCGCATGTGCTTGCTCCACAGGACGATGAAACAAACCCCCCCGTTGCCCACCATGCAGAGGAGGAAGATGAGGAGGTAGGAGGTGATGAAGACAGCAGCCACCGAAGGCTGGTGGAGGTAGAAGTCCACGTAAGAGACGTTCCCTTCCAAGTACAGGTACTTGTGTGCCCCGTCATAATCCAGCGCCTGAGGCCAATCCAACGATGAGTTTGAGTCCATTTTCTTCCTTGTGTTCTAGTGTGCCCTGAAAGATATTTGTAAAGAGGTCATTTTAGTCTGTTTGCAAATGATCTGAAGGAATGTGATGATATTATTATTATTACTATTATTACTATTATATTGGCATTGTTTTATGCTTTGGGTACACTGTGTCCTGAAATAATTGTAAAGGTCACGTGCACTCTGGCAGCGGTGAGATGGCTGAGCAACAGTCCCTTAAAGGTCACTAATTTCATCACAGAAAAACAGGGATTAAAGCTTTCTGAAGGGGCACAAACCTTCTGCCTGCATGTGTCCAAATCCAGCCCCATTTCATGAATGTGAGATGGTTTTGTGTGCAGCTGGTTGATTTAATTCCCTGCTCACAAGCTACACAACTCCAAGTCTGCAATCAAGAAGGATCACACTGTGTTTGAAACATGCTGAGCTACAAGAGAGCTGGGTTCATTTCCAAGCAGGTAACTTGACTTGGAGGCAGCATTCCAAAGTTTTTTCCACGTTTATTTTGTCTCCCAGATGAGGATGCCTAAAGAAGCAGGGGGTAGAATGTTCCTAACAAAAGAGCAGCAAAATTAATTGGTGGCAGCAGGCGTGAAATTAAAGTATGAGTGCAGGTGCTTTTAGGATGCTTCAAATTCTTTAATAGAAATGGAATTTAAATTTAGGCACAAGTATCCAAATCCTGATGAGCTTGTATGAACAGCAAAGCCTCTGCAAGTGCTTTACTTTCAGGAAGCAAGTGCAGTAGAACAAAGTATTTATTCTGCTGTGTGCCTCAGGTGTGGAACAAGTGGAGCAGTGAAAACCCATCAGGTTCTGGGCTCCTGTGCCTGTTGAGAAATCAGCAGCATTGCAGTGTTTTCGTGGGTCTGTATTTTACATGCTTATTAAATGCCTGCACAGCCAGGGAGGGAGACAAAAATCTGGAATTCCTCACCAAAAACTTACTGCTTGCAGGTTTGAACAAGTGTAGGAACAGTTGTACATTCTGTGGGGCTGTCTTTATGAAGAAAGGCTTAGTTACCTTTATTAGTTTTTATTCAACAAGCTTCCAAAATTATTGGAAGTACTCTTATTGAAATGTCTGATGTGCCAAATGCTTTCCACAGCCAGAGCTCAGAGTCAGCCTTGTGAGAAGTGCTTTAATGCCAATTTTGCTGACCCCTCAAGGAAGCAGCACTGGTGCACCTGCACCCAAATTTGGGTTCAAGATGGGGAACGCTGGCAGAAGGCAAATGCAGATATTTGACAATATGAGTTTACACTGTTTCTTTAATGCCAGACCTGGAGTTGTGCTTTATAAACCCCAGGAGATGCTGTCTCAGCCCATTTAAAAGCCAGCATTCCTCCTGCTCCCTTAGACTTGTTGTTGCTCCCTTGGCTGCTCTTCCCCGCATTACTGCCATTATTACTATCATTATTATTATTATTATTATTATTATTATTACTACCCACTCATTTTCTCATGTAATCTTTTGCTACCCCAAAGAGTTGCTTTAGGTGGACGTTGTGGCCAGGGGAAGGTGGCTTTGGGCTCCCAGCACATTCCCAGTCCCCAGCCCAGCTGTCCCAGCTGTCCCAGCTGTCCCCAGAGGTGCCTTTCCTTCCCTACCTGCTGGACTTTGGCTTTTCGAGGGGTCTCTGACGATCTGAGGCAGAAGTTCTTGGTCACTCCATGACAGGATTGTCCCTCGTCACACTAAAAGCAGGAGGAATAATCGTTATTTTGGATACGTATTTTGTGTTTTCTCTCATTTTCTGACATCATGTTGTGAAGCAGTGGCTTCCCATCTCTTCAGCATTGATTTCTGGAATAATTTTTGTTCATAACTGGTAAACAAGAAGTTGTAAGCAGCCCTGAGGCAAAACTAGAGCTGAGCCTTACCCCAGTTGCACTAATGAAGTTTTGTCTGTGGCAGGCATGGGGAAGTGGCTGTACAAACACTGCAGATGACAGGAAATGGAAAAGCTCCACGGATTTCTATTATCCTGAAGTTGAGGGGGAGGAGGATTGGCTGGAAGGAGAAATTAAGCCTGTGCCTTGCGTTTTCAGAGTCCTTGCCGGCTAAAACAAGCAGTGATAAATAATTGAGAGAGGCAGAGAGGACAGAAGCATAAATCATCTAAGAAAAGGAAAAAAAATAATGCAATACCTAATTGTTATAAGATGATAAATATCAGTAATTTGCTTCCACGTGGTAACTTGATAAGGGCAAGGCCTCCCTTCTTCATTTAATACCCCGGAGGAAAATCTGCAAAGGAATAAAGTGGGAGGCTCCCTGAGTGAAATCCTGCCCCAACCCACACTAGGTTTCCAAACACACGAGGCTCCATTCCCTGCTGGAATCCCAGTCACAGCCTCCACAGACAAATACAGTGTAACATCTCACAGCCTGACCAGGACGGCCTTGTACCTCTGGCTACAGAAAGTCAATTTTCCATTGTTAAACTAGTTCAAAGTCACTGTGAAGTGATGTGATTATTTTTATGTTGGTCACAGCCACCTCTGCTTCACCTCTCTGCACAACCCGCTGGGTTGGTCATCTTGATATCTTGATTTTTATGTGTGAAATACCCTCACGGAATCCTCTCAGGCTGAAGCAAAAATAAGGAAACTTCAGAGAGGGGAGGAACAGCAGGAGCATGCTGTTGAACTCAAAGAACATTGAATGTGCTAAGTGCTAAGAAATTTGTTCTTTCTTCCCTTGTCCTCAGCTCACTAATGGCAGAGCAACAGAGATTTCCCAGGGACCTTGGAAAATGATCCCTGGTCTGCTGGAAACTGAGAAAGTCACAGGGGCAAAAAATCCAAAGTCCCTGAAGGATGGCAAAAAGACGAGGGCATTGGTCTGTGAATGTCTCAGAAATAAGGGAGAGAGAAATTTATAGATCATCCTCTGCCTCAGGGAACCAGGAAGAGCCACTGACTAAAAAACTCAAATGTTGTTCCATTGGGAATGTGGGCTCATCTTTGCCTCTTTCAGAGCAAGGGGGAGCTGCAGCCACCCAATTCCCACAGCAAACCCCCCATTCCCAGTTCCTGCGGCTCAGGCACGGCACAGGGAGCGCTGCAGGAGGAGTCTGGTCTGGGTCGTGCAGGACTCGAGCTGCCCCGTGCAGACTCTGGGGATATCTGTGAATTAAGATAATCTAACTTACTCTTCAAGTGTTTAACTTTTTCATCCATCAATATTTCCGTGATATTTTATATGGCGTACCTTGGAGCGGTTTATCTCCAAATAAGCCCAAATATCCCAGGAGGTTTTCAGGAGCTGTGGAAGAAAACAAACCCTAAAAATAGCCAGTGGCAATCAAATAATTTCTTCCTACTGACATTTACTTTCATAAAGGAAAACAAGTGCGCCCTGAGAAGCAGATTTCTCATTTGGAAATGGGCAATCCCAGGGAGATGTGCCAGTCTCGGAGTTGCACACAGATCTCTCTATGGGTTTAAACTGCTTATCCTCCCCTCAGAGTCATTTATCTGCATAGTCTAAGCTGGGGCCAAAGAAAATAGTTTCTCAAGGGATTTCTTTTTACAAGATCTCAAACTTCAAATGATAAAGAACAAGGCTATCAGCAGGATGACTGTAATAAACACAAGACTTAGTTGCAGATTACTCACCCCCTTGAGTTGGGAATAGACAACATTTCACTCCAAAGCCAAATCACAAATGTCAATCAGGAGATGCAAGTGACAGGTGAGGCATTCACAACAAATTTGTTATGCCTCTGTATTTATATATATATATAATTTCCACCCTGCTTCATTAGAGCGGAGGCTGCTTACCTATTCCTTGTCATTATAATCTAAGTTTTTTTTTACTTCATGCTCAGTCAGCCTTGAAGCTTCTGAATATATTTTTTTCCTATTTGATGTGTCACAGGCTGATTTAAATTTTAACTAAAATCTCAGCCCACTATTCCGTAAAATCAGGTTAAAGTAAGATCTCCACACCCATGCGGCCACTTTATCGAGAAGCCTGGCAAGCAATAAAAGCTTAGCTGCCTTACTTCGGAAGCAAGTCCCTGTTTTAAAAGCTTTCAGTAGGAAATTAGTGAAGTTCTCCCGGGATCCAGTCTCCGAGTAGCAGTCTCCCATCCATCACTGGAAGCTGGGCAGGGACCCCCAGAATATCTGGACTGGTGGCAGCTTTTTCCCTGGAGAGAAGCTCTAGCAGCGTTTAGCAGTGAGTGCAGGGGTTTAGTCCACAGGAACAGCTAAATCAATGATCCCTGCCGGGCTCCTGGCAGCACTAAATTCCCCACTAATGGGACATGAGCCTCCTAAATTGCACCTTTCAATTCAGCCTCTGCTCTTGAGTCACTCGCTGACAGCCCTGTCATTTGGGGCACTGAAACTGAGGAGAGTAATTGGGGAACAGGTAGAAAGAGGTAAAAAAAACACAACCCAGCAACCCTGGGAAGTGAGACAGTCATGAGGTAGTGCCAGGGGAGGATAGAATTGGCAAACTAAAGAAGTGTTTTAGGAGCCCATCAGGCAGCGAGGGCTAATTCACCCGGTACAGGAGCACTGTCAACAGGTAGTTTATACCCCCCCGAAAATGGGGGGCACGGAGGATCCTGTAATCACTGCAAAGTGAACGACCAGAAGAAAACCAAACCAACCCACAGTGTGCATCACAAGGGTTCTTTGCACCAGGCGATGCCTCTGCCTCGAGTGAAAAATGAGCAAGAGGCACAGAATTGTTTGGTTTCCGTCTCTTTCAGCACAGAAGTGTCACTGCCCTCTCCGGGACAGGCAGGAGAGTGAACAGCCCACAACCTGGTCACACAGGGCATTGTTACTCGGAGCTTGTTAGGATAAAACAGCATTTTAGCTGTCAGCCAGGCTCCTGGGCTGTGCAGGACTG
Source organism: Bombycilla garrulus (assembly GCA_013400315.1). Lineage (NCBI taxonomy): Eukaryota > Metazoa > Chordata > Aves > Passeriformes > Bombycillidae > Bombycilla > Bombycilla garrulus. Next base: position 115,471 of record VXBU01012425.1, on the reverse strand, counting down.
GATTGTGCCTCACTAGAAATCGGGCAGAGCAGCGTGCCTGGCGCAAGGGCAGGGTGGGTGAGCCCCCAGTGCAGCACGGTGAGGTTGGATCCTTAACACTTCACCCAATGCTGGATTTGCCCGGAGGAGACACAAATAACTGTGCAGGCTGCACAGGACAAAAACTGTTTGTGAGGGTGACAGCAGAGGTTTAAACGCAGCGTCACCTCTCCAGAAAGATAATGGTTGTGGAAGGGCTGAACCCTCCCTGTACCTTCCTGCCTTCTGACTGTTCCCTGTTCCATCACCATCCACACCCACTCAGGGACTTCAGGGACTCATTGATTTATTTTTTTCTGTGACCTGCTCTAAGCATTTGGATCCTTTTGGCGCTCCTGAATTTCCATTGACTGCTGCGCCAGTGACTTGATTTTAATTAACACCAAATTCTAAGCCTTACCTGGATAACACGGAGAGGTACCTCCGATTGATGTCAGGAATTTGACACGCTGAGAGGTTACCCCGGAAACCTCTTGGTTTGATTCCAGTTGAAGCCAACTCTGTTCAGTAAAGGACAGCTGCAACCCACAGTTGTCCAAACAGCAAGGACTGGAAGTAAGTTTTCCTTGCTAGGATTTTCGTTTGGGGAAAAAACCAGCAGCACAGGTCCATTCTTTTGGGATGAGGTGCCTTGATTTACTCAGGAAATGCTCCTCCTTTGCTCCGAGTAACTCTCAATCCCCCTTTTTCCAGCCAAACACCCCACAGCGATCTCACTGCATTTTATACTTCGCAGCCCCTGGGGTGGTTCAGATTTAAAGGCTAGCATCGGGTACTTCAGGTACTTTTCTCCTACTGGAGGTACCTGCTACTGATAGAAGAGCAAAACAGAACGATGTGAACTTGAGGACAAAATCAGACAGCCCCAGGCTGTTCTTTTCCCAATCCTGGAGCTCTGCGGAGCCGTCCAGCACCCAGCCCAGGCGGATTGCCCCTCCCGGCAGCCGGCGCTGTGCGCGTCCTCAGCTCTGGATCCCCGAAGCCAGGGGCACCTGCTGCCACCCGGTCCCCCTGCAGCGCACGAACCGCTCGGTGTCCCGGCCTCGCCCGATCCCGGCGGCACAAGGAGGGCTGTTCCCAGCGGGCAGGTCCCTGGCACCGCCAGCATCCCCGCGCAGGCAGCGCTGTGCCCCCCGCCAGTGCACCTCCAGGCAGCGCGATCAGCACTCCAGCTCTCTCTCCCACACACGCACAGACAGACCTGTTGCTAGCAAAGCCCCCGCAGTTTTCCCTCAGCTCCCAGCTCCGGCAGGAAGAGCCCAGCCCCGGCCGAAGGCAGCCCCCCGCCCGCGTCCCCCCCCTTACCGGCGCCGGGGCTCCGCCGCAGCCGCTGGTTCCGCGCCCCTGGCGCAGCGGAGAGGGCTCCGGGAGCCCCTGCAGCTCCTGCCTCGGGCACGGAGGAGCGACGGGAGCGAGGAGGGAGTGGAGAGCCCAGCCCAGAGCCAGGCGCCAAGCCCCGGGGGCTTGAGGACTGCCACCCGCAGCTGCCGCTGGCCCGCGGGGGGGCCCGGTTGGAAGAGTTTCTGGGGTGTGTTCCACTGCAGAGCATCCCTGTGCCTTGGGAAGCTCATTCCCAGGGTCAGGGACTCGCAGTTGCCACCCCCGGCACCCTCCGTCCATTACAGTCCAGATTCCCCCGGCAGTGCTCTGAGTGCTCCCAGCACAGTGGCAGCTCCCACACTCTGCTCCTACCTGCTGAGCTCCAGCATTTAGATCCAGGCTCTCCAGAGATTCCAGCTTTTACATCAGGAATTTGGGGGGGAAAAAACCCGATCTGTGTGGCCCAGGTGTAACCAGCTGAAATGGCAGGTTTTGCCTTACCTGCCTCTGCATAAGGTTTTTCTGGAAGGAAAAACAGCGTCCCAAGGACAGATTATAGGAGAACAGGCTTCCAGTTAATGATTTGATGAATGTAGAAATTATTCTTTAATAAGAATAAACTCTCTATTTTTTACACTCCCCTTTTTATTCCTGGGATAGTGTAAAAATTAATCCTTTAACAAATAATTTAAATTCGGGAGAACAAGCAATCATCCCAATATGAATTTAAACCAACCAATTGTTTTCCAGCATAACTCAGTGCGGAATTACAACAACTCTGTACGGAATCATCATGTGCTGTAAATGGGGGCTAAGAAGCTCCAGCCGTGCACGGGCATTGTAGTAAGGACAGTTTTGCCACATGTGGAGCAGCAGGTGGAATCCCAGAATCCCAGGATGGACCGGGGGAGTGGAGCCCAGAACTGGATGCACTAAAGAGCCACAGACAAAGAAAGCTCTGACCAAGAGAATACCCTGAAGGTCATGCATGCAGGTAAGAGGATTTTGCCTAAAATCCCTACCCCAGCTCTCCCCGCAAACACACACACTGCTGCTGTTCTCTATCTCCCCACCACTTTCCCACATTCGCATTCCCTCTGCCTGCAAACCCAAAACGTGGCCAGTTCACTTTGGAATCCAAAGAGCTCCAGACGGAGAGGGGTTACTCATGTAAGCGACAAAATACCCACAGTGCAGGGAATTGAGATTTGCAGGGATTCGCTTTCTGCTTCCCCCACACCCCGTGGCACATGGACTTAGAATCTTCACCACAGATCACTGCAGAACATTGTCTTTTTAGTTCTAAAAACAGCTTGGTGAGAGGCAGGGCTGACCCGTGTCCCAGGGCGGTTCCATCTCTTTCAAAGGCCGGCGGCGCCATCTCCTGGGAGCAGAAAGGAGGACACGGTGTAAAATAAATGCGAGGGGAGATCACGGAACCGCAGAACGGTTTGGGTTGGGAGTGACCTCGCGGCTCATCCAGTCCCACCTGGGAGCCTGTGCGGGCCAGGCTGATGTCCATCGGCCCCCGATTGAGGATGGATTCAGAAGTGATGGCGGTGTTCAGAGAATGCTGGTTGTTTTCCCTATGCTTGGTAATCCGGTCATTAAAAAGATTAATTGACCTCTTCCAACAGGGAAGCGTATAAGCAAGAGGTGCCAAAAAAATCTGAGTTGCTGGGGAATGAAAACTGCAGGCATCTGACTTAAAATCNTATAAGCAAGAGGTGCCAAAAAAAAATGAGTTGCTGGGGAATCCAACCCCGGGATGGTCACTGGTCTGACTTCCATGGACTGGTCACATTGCCCAGATGTGTCCAGTTCTGCTGTAAATGCATTTGTCTGTGGCGTAATTTCTAGTTTTCTTCCTTGTGGAGAGCATCTGGGTGATAGAATCATCATGGTGGGGAAGGGAAGGGAAGGGGGATGGAGGACAGGAGGCTGAGGCCCCTGCACTCCTCCTGGGGCACAAATGCCCTTGGTCCCTCCGTGCACACCTGAGCTAACCCCACAGCCTGGAGCTGCCTCGCTCTGCCCCTCCAGGTCCCACCATCTCTCACCTGTCTGGGATCTGCTCTGAGCACCAAAATGCAGGATTTGGGCTCTCTGGTCAAAGCCTTAAACTGCCTGGATGAGCCTCCTTTCGCACTCCCACCAGGACTGGAGTCTGTTTCACAGCCCTAGGACTGCCCGGGTGGGGCTGGTTCCGAGTGTCATAAGCACAGGACTTGGCCTCCATTTCTGAGCCAAAGAAAATGCCTGATTTATTTTGGGACCCTAAAAGTGGCCAAATGAGCCTGGTGCCCCCCAAACACAGGACATGCAGGTGCCTGGCCCAGGCTCACCGTGAGGTGCCCCGTTCTGATCCCCAAAACCCCATAGAACCTGGGCCTCTTCTTTCCCAGCTGGGTCTGGAGCTTCCAGCCGCTGGAAACGGGGCTGGAAACAGGGAATTTGGTCCCTGAACCCCCAGCCTGGACTCCCCCTCCACCCCAAGTGTGGTGTCAGGACAGGCTGGAGAGCCAGTGATGGTGGGACGTGAGATAAAGAGGAGGATGGAGCCCATCCAGGCTACCCCAGCACCCACGAACCCACTGTCCTGCCCCTCGCTGCTGCTCCCCTCCCAGCCCCAGGGATTGCAGAGGAGGAGCCTGGCCACTGCCAGTTTCTCCCAAACCACATCCACAGACCGTGCCAGCACCCTGCACGGCTGGGCACAGCGGGAGACAGGCACCAGAGAGGGAAAAGCAAAGACTCGCCAGCATCAGCGTGTTTACTTCCCACTCCAGAGCAAGACACAGCACCCTTACAGACACCCCTCCAGGCACCCACCCGGCAGTAAGGCACTTTTGAAAACAACACACAAAACATTTTTCCCGGGGTGTCCGTGCCCGCAGCCTCAGCGCAGTGTCACCAGCTCCTCGGCAGAAGTGGGGTGAATGGCGACGGTGCTGTCCAGGTCGGCCTTGGTGGCGCCCATTTTGACGGCCACGGCAAAGCCCTGCAGCATTTCATCACAGCCCAGCCCTTGCATGTGCAGTCCCACCACCTTCGGAGAAGTGAGAGGCCAGAATCCAGGGTGAGCTCTTGGGCTTGGTGCTGGCAGAGCTGGATCCCAGCCCAAGAGCTGACCTCCCAGCCGGCCGCGGTGCCCTCTGTCCCCCAGCTGTGTCCCCAGTGCCCTCCGCTCACCTTCTCCTCCTTGCCGGCGCACACCAGCTTCATGACACACTTCACCTTCCTCTGGGTGACAGCGTGGTACATGGGAGTGAAGGACGTGCTGTAGATCTTCACGTTGTCCTTCCCATGCATGGCCACGGCCTCCTCTGTAGCAGGAGCACCAGGGTCAGAGGGATGCACACGGGGCATTTACAAAGAGCCCTCAAAGCCCTTTTGTCAGGGCTCGCCTTGCTGGAGATCAAAACATCTCGAGCATCAAAGCAGCAGCGCTGAGCCGGTGTCCCCAGCCCCTTCAGCCCCTACCTTCAGTGAGCCCCACGGTGCCGATGGGCGGGTGGCTGAAAACAACCGTGGGGATGTTCTCGTAGTCCAGCCGGGAGTCCTGCTTGCCCTCGAAGAGCCTGTGGGCCAGCTTCCTGCCGGCCGCGATGGCCACTGCGGGGAGGGACAGCGAGCCTGAGCCACGCACGGCGCGGCACCGAGGGGCTGTGCCGCAGGGAAGGGGGCACGGCTGCAGTACCTGGGGTGAGCAGAGCTCTCCCACAGACATCCCCGAGGGCATAGATCCCTCTCCTGGTGGTGTTCTGGTACTCATCCACAACCACGTGGCCCTTGGGGTCCACCTGCACGCCCTGCCACGGCAAACAGCAGCCACGTGTTGCTCCAGCAGGGATGGGACGGCCCACGGGGCACCTGTGCCGGTGGCCATGGTGCTCCCAGGTGGGGGGCGAGTCATGGGAACACCATCCTGTGACAGGCTCTGGAGACCCAAGGGAGCCCCAAAAACCCGTGGGACACCCAGAGACCCGTGGGCGGCAGCCTGCCACCAGGCACGGAAGGGACGCGCTGCCATCTCACCACGCGGTCCAGGCACAGCTCCTGGGAGTTGGGCTGCCGCCCCACGGCCCACAGCAGGCAGTCCACGTCCCGGATCACCCCCTCCGTTGGCTTGTGGCCGGGCACTGCTGAGGTCACCGTCAAATCCAGCAGCCCACCCGCAGACTTAGCGACCTTCTTGACCTAAGGGGAACAAGAGCGGCAGGAGAAGGTACAGACGGCTTTTGACTTGCAACAAGTGACCACAGCCCTGCTGCAGAAGCAGGGATGCTGCCAAAACCAGCAAGCAGCACCCAAAATGGCAGCTTTTCCCCAGCCCGGCCTCTGTGGGAGGGATGGGGCAGGCCGCAGGGCTGCTCCGTGCTTTCCCACCTGCGTGTGCTTCCAGACATCCACACCGGTGTTCTCCAGCTCCTGGGTGCAGTTTGAGCTGATCAGGGAGTCAAAGGTTCGCAGCACCTGGGCAAGGATCCCCCAACCCCGTCAGATGAGGGTCTGCAGGCAAAGGCACCACCTGGCAGCCCCTCCACTGGCATTTCCCTCCTCCTGGAACCCAAGTGGTTTGGGGTGCTTCTGGGTAACAAACTTCTCTGCTTGTTTATTTTCTTTTCCTTTCTTCCTCTTTTCAAGTCATGACTTGAAATAAAGCTCAAGGGAACGGCTGCGGGGACACAGCGACACGCACGGCTGCAGAAACGTCGGGGACACGAGCGGGTGCTGCCGGAACACGTCCCCCATGCCGCCATCTGCCACATCACTATTCCCGTGCCAACTCGGACCCTCCTCTACCAGGGACTGACCCCCAGCAAACCCCGGCAGGCTGGGATGTGACAGCCGGGCGGGAAGCACAGCTGGGCGCAGGTGGCCCTACCTTGTCGTGGCGGATGAGCAGGGATGACTTGGAGCCCAGCGTGGAGAGGATCCCCGCGATCTCCACCGCGATGTAGCCGGCGCCGATGATGACGCTGCGCCTGCGGAGAAGCGACAATGCCGTGTGCAGGCACCTGGAGCTGGCGCCGGTGGCCACAGGGGACGAATCCTGCTTTACCTGGGCAGGTCCTCCAGGTCAAAGAAGCCGTCACTGGTCATCCCCAGACTGGCACCTGCGAAGCGGAGACCCTTTCGCACCCTTCACCTGTCCCCCTTCCCCTCCCAAAGCCTGCTTTGCTCTGGCAGGCCTCTCTCCAGGCTGGCAGCCTGGGGAATTTCACCGGGCTCACCAGGAATGTCGCTGTCAGAAGGGACATCCGGGCGCCCGCCCGTGGCTATAAGGATGTGAGGAGCCGTGTACTTTTTCCCATCCACTTCGACGGTTGGCTCGGGATCAGCGGTGAACTTGCCGTAGCCCCGGATGATGTCAATGCGAGCCTTCGAGGGAACAGTCACGGGGTTAACAGCGGGATACAGAGCTGTGAGAGACAGCTAACGGAGCCAGGGCTTCCACAGCTGGAGGACATCCATAAGGCCGGAAAAGTGGCCCCAAAAGCCCATCACTTGTGCCACTCGGACTGCAGGACAACCACATCCCACACTCACCTTCTTAACGTTGCTCTCGTAGATGTCATTGAGGCGCCGCACGTATGCGTCACGCTTCTCCTTGATGGTCCTGGAACAGGGCAGGGAACAGCATCACTGCCAGCAGATGAACCTCAGAGCTCAGGAAGAACGTGACACTCAATGCCATGGTCTAACTCCACAAGGTGGTGGTCGGTCAAAGGTTAGACTCAACGATCTCAAAGGTCTTTTTCAAGCTCAGTGATTCCGTGATTCTGTGAACTCAGCCCTCGGGCACGTGGCAGCCACGCCACAAAATAAAACGGCTGCCCATGACCCTTTCCCCATTAAAGCAAGATTTCTGTGCCTGCCTTCCCTGTCTTTTCCAGAGTCTCTTCCCACAGCCAGTTTGGCACGCTGCTCTCAGAACACAGCAGCAACACTGGGCCTGGAACCAGCTCTGCACAACCCATGGGAGCCTGGAAGTGGACAGGAACCCCTTTCAGGGGGACAATGGGTTGCTCCCCATGGGACACTCGCTGGAAGATGCTGGTTTCCAACTGGTCCTTCCCATTCTTACCTCCAGTTGAACTTGACACCCGCCGTTTCAAAGCCGTAGTCGGCGTGATCGTGGATAAACTCTGCGTGCACCGCTGTGTTCCACATCACCTGCCCACACAAACCTCAGGTTGGCTCGGGAAGACTGCTTTGATCCTGGGAAAACCCCTCCAGGCTTCCTCATTCCTCACCTTTGCCCAGAGCACCCATGTGCCCACGGCATCCCGATGGCTCAATACCCTCCGAGGCCCCGCTTCCTCCCCACGCCCTGTGCCAGCACCTCCCTAAAACGCGGCAGGCACCCACACCACACCCTGCCCGTGCCACCAGAGGTGCCCCTGGAGCCAGCGGTAGAACGGCCTTACCTTCTTTGGCACGCACCCAACATTGACCTGGGGGAAAAAGAGCAAGTCTCAGTGCCAAGGCCCAGTTTTCCAGAGAGCATCCCGCATCAGGCTGGTGCTGCATGTCAGCTCAGGAACACAAAGGCAGGATTAGAGGCTCCGGGCAGAACAGGGGTGTAACCGCCCCGGGAGGCGAAAGGTTATGCGGTTTGCCCGTTTCCCTTCACTTCCTTGAAAGAGAATATGGAAGGTGGAGCCCTCAAACACAGGGGGTTTTTCCATTGTTACTCTAAAAATTAAGTCACCAGGAGAAAGGTGTTTGTCATCCTTTGCCTGCACTTCTGGGAATATGGTAATTTTTCCAGCAGAATGCACTTAGGGCATAAAACTAGAGCCTGTCCCTCGTTCGTCTGAGGAACCAGTTTGGTTTTTGGCTTGTTTCAGCTCTTGAGTTCTGCTTTACCACCTTGCAGTTCTGCTGCACAGATCCAGGATCCATCGGCATCCTGTCACCTGCCTGAAAACGGCTGGGAAGAAGCTCCTGGAGATGGGGGATCGGGATCCATCTCCTTCAGCCTGACAAGGCAGGTCCTCGAAGGCGATTCCTTCTCTCCGGCCTCCACCACCACCACCCTCCCCCCGGCGGCTCCGCCACCATCGCCGGCTCACCGGGCCCAGCCTGGGGGCGCTGGCCCCGCACCGCTCGTCCCCCGTCCCGTCCCGTCCCATCCCGTCCCGAACGCGGGTCCGCCCGCAAGCGACTCACGCAGGTGCCGCCGAGGCGCTGCGGCTNCCCCCGGCCCGCCCCGCTCCGCCCGGCCCTGCACGACACCACGTGTTGGGGCTGACAACGGCGAGTTTATTGGTTCAGGTACAGCGAGGAGGATTGCAAGCACTTCCAGGACAAATATACAGAGGGGAAGGGGGAGGGGGGAAATAACAAAAGAGGAAACAAAANGGGGGGGCAGGATCAGCACAGAATGGGAATAGAGCTAAAAAGGGAACGCTTTCATCTGGGTTATGACAACGTACTCCCAAGCAGGAATCACTTCCTTTCTCCAGTTAAGTTGAGCGGTCTTTCCAATAAAATAAAGTGGTGGGGAATGGAGTTAGTGTGCACTTCCCTGGAAAACAATCTCTAAGTCATGCCAGTTAAACACTAGAACTAAAAATGTACAAAGAAGCGTCAGAGGAGATGAAGTGTTGTTAAAGAGTTACCTTTTCCTCTCTGAACAGTCCAGAAGGAAAACAATGACTACAAATACAGCAGGCAAACTGACTTTTGGGCTGATGGGCATGGGAGAGAGAGAGTGTCATAAGGAATTCAGTCTCAAGTTGTGCTAAATGCTCTTCGTCCTCTGTATGGCACATTTTGGTCCATGATGGGGATCTGAGTTGAGACGAACCCTGATTTCTTACAGAAACGTGTAAATATTGTTGCTTTTTTTAAAATGCCAGGTGTACTTCCCTCTACAAAGGTTGGGAGAGGTTTATAGGAAGTAGTCTGGGGTACGACGAGTAACATGAGGCTCTCCACGACGAGGTGCTGGGTCAAACTGGAGGCTGCAGGAAAGAAAAAGGGATCACTTACCCTCCTCCACCACTCATTTTCCAGTGCCACCAGAAATATCAGGCTTGTTCTCCGGCTGCTAGCGCTCTACTCACCCCAGCTGCTTCCACACAAAACATTCCAAGCCCCAAAACAAGAATTCATGGGAGTTAGAACTCAGAGTGAGCCAGCAGCCCATCACCGCTTTCTCATGGGAGCAGCTGAAAGCACGGTTCAGACCCTCTCCCCCATCTATAAAACCCAGTGCTACCAAAGATGAAAAGAAATATATAAACCCATGTGTTTTTACTCTCTCCATCAAGCTTAGGCAATAAAGAGACCCAAGTGCAAAAGCTCCAACTCTCCAGACAGCCAGAAGTGGAGCTTTTAGGAGCTTAACTCATCGCTTCAAGGCAGAGCACATGTTAATTCCAGAGCGATCTGAGCTGGCTTTTCATGGAAGAACCCCTCTGGGAATGATCAGCCAATCCTCACAGAGTGGTCAGAAAGAGAGACCAGCCCAAGCCAGGATACTCACAAGGAATATTTTAAAGTGTCATCTAGTTCCATGATAGCAGCCTGGTTCCCACAGCGGTAGCAGTAATTGGGGGCACTGAAGATGGTAACCACATTCCGGTCGTGGCACCAGTTATAACCCTGCCAGGGAGAGAGGGAAAAAGAAAAGGTCTCTCTTAAACCTCAGATCATCCCAAGTTCCTCCTCGGGCCTGACAATCTCTGAGGCACTTGTGAAACTGGAGATTTCTTGAAGTAGCTCCAACTGACTTAGCTTCATTTCAAAATACGTGCTTTACCACAAGAAGCAGCAGCAGGTACCTGGGAAAACCAACTTCAAGCAGCCTACAGGAGATCATCCACTCCTCACTTGTAAATTATGGATTGTACCACTAAAAAGACTTGGGATTTTTAGGGATGCCTCCAGCTTTCATCCACACAAGTGACAATTTGCCTGCTGGATGCCAGTGACTTCTGACACACACTTCTGCTTAAGGGATCTACCTGCACTAGATTTTAAAAATGCATCTGCTCCATTGATCCACCTGGCATTTTTCCAGCAAGACATCCAAGAACAGCCAAAAATGGCATAATCCCTGTCACATCTGGCTGCTGAGCACTATGGCACAGGCTGCTGGATGTAGCAGCAGTCAAAGCAAGAGCAAGCCAGCACCTAAGAAGATTATTCCTCCCACAAACAGGGAGTAACACGGCTCCTTTGGCAATTTACTTGGAGGGGAAAATCTGCTTGGAAAGGGCAGAACATCCCCTTATTTAGGCTGCAAGTCAAAGCAGGTAATTCTATGTTTTTGTTTTCACATGTTTGGTACTGACCTGCTTAAGATTTAGGTGTCAACAAACCCGTGAGTGGAAGGTGTGCTGGAGGAGACCCCTGTGGGCCCCTGATTTGTTAGCCCTGGCTAGCAGAGTGCCTGCCCTACCTCCATGACCAGCTGGTGAGCGCGGGAGACCAGTGTGAGACCATTGGCGTGGTTAAAGGTTTCCGAAATATCCTGCCCAAAGGTGTAGCCAGCACCACGTGGAGAAATGCCCCAGCCGCCGCGGTCATCGGGATCCGACCACAACAGGTCGCACATCGGACCCTTGGGAAAGATCACGAGTTCCTTGTTAGATCACTGGCAAGATGCTTCAACAGGTTTTTTTTACAGCAGCGAGGCTGCCAGCACGCCCTCCTCGGTGCCAGGCACGTGAGGAGTTTACTGAACGCACATCTGCGAGCCCCAGCAACACCCAACACAACTTCCAGCTGCCCCAGGAGCTCCAAGCCTGGCTTTTCAGCCCACATTTCAGGCCCCATGAAGCTGTAACAAGGTGAAACACTACAGGAGGCTGGGCTGCCCGGGGAGGAAGGATGGTGACACGGTGTGGCTTCACAGGGTGGCTGTCAGTTTGCAACCACATCTGTGATGAGGCTGAAGACAGTAAACACCGTCCCCCGCCAAACCCTGCTCTTTGAGTCAAACCTGAAGCCCAAAAATCCCACGATTCTGGGGAAAACAGCTGTGAAACCCCCACAGCTCTCCTTATGTAGGCTGCTGTAATCAAAACACACTGACTTCTGTGTGTTTTGCCCAAATGTTCGTCTGCTCTAGCTCCTGGAAAGGCCATAATCCATGTGCAACCATGTGTTTAAAATGACTGCAATGTGAGAAAACATTCACATTTTCCACCAGCAGATACTGAGTTTTCTGAAGCATTTCCTTTCCTATTACCTCGTGTGGAACTTCCTGCAGGCGGTCCAGAGCCCTGATATGATCCAGTGTATCTATGGATGGAGAGAGGCCACCGTGGAGGCAGAATATCTGTTCCAGAAAGAAAAGAGCAATCCATGAAGTGCACATTGTGAAGGCAAGAACGATCTCCAAACCAGCTGGGTTTAACTGCTAACACTCATTCACAACTGCAGCCATCTCGCCCTCGGATCACAAGTTAAAGGAGCTTGTCTGGGACCGTTCCTGTGGATGCCAGACAGCACAGCCCGCAGAAATCCGTGGAAGGGATGGTTTTCCTTATCCCAGACTCACCTGGCCGTCTACTAGAGCCGTGAGTGGAAGGTAATCAAACAGGTCTGTGAAGTACTTCCAGACGTTGGCGTTGCCGTACTTGCGCAGGCACTCGTCGTAGAAGCCGTAGACCTGTGTGATCTGCCTGCTCTCATGGTTGCCCCTCAGTATCGTGATGCGCTCCGGGTACCGCACCTGGGGAGGGGAAAATTCGGGGAAAACCCTTCTTTAGCAGGGGCACGTCAACAAAGAGCAGTGGAACACCACCAGCAGCAGCAGCCCAGCACTCTGCCCCCAGCACCGGATCCATTTACACCCGTGTTACGCTCCGGCCAACGCGGCCGCGTCCCCGGGAGGAGGAAACCGCTCCGGAGAAAATGGCTCCCAGCTCCCGGGTTCTGCCCCCGGCCCCTCGAGCCGTACCTTCAACGCCACCAGCAGGGTCACCGTCTCCACCGAGTAATAGCCTCTGTCCACGTAGTCTCCCATGAACAGGTAGTTGGTGTCTGGAGACTTCCCACCGATCCTGAAGAGCTCCATAAGGTCGTGGAACTGCCCGTGGACATCCCCGCAGACGGTGACGGGGCAGCGTACCTCTTGCACATTGGATTCTTTCGTAAGGATTTCTTTAGCCTGGCGAGGAAAAGGCGGTTAGGACAAAAAGGCAGGAAGCTCCTCCAGAAGCAGGTGGTGGTATCTGGCTGCATTCCCACTGGAAACACAGTTTCATCCCCACTGCTCAAGCTGACCGCTAGAAAAAGTTTGGTGAGCGAGCACAGACAAGGGTGTTTCCCAAATGCCAGTGCACGAAGATGAGCAGGCCTACTACAGCAAGGCCAGATTCCCTTGCCCAGGGCACATTTCGCCTGCCAGAATTCCACTCCTCTTCCAAGCACAACACTTCAGCAACTTCTACGGGCATGCCACATACAACTGGAAAGCAAGACAGAGGCAACTGGAACATATGGAGCCACAACCAGCTTCCCTGGCTGCACCCAGCTGGCAATAAAATGACCACAGATGGAAGGATGGCATCCCTGGATTTAGTCATCTCTCCTTCCACGCCCAGCAGTTCCTCTGCTAATTACAACCATGCAGTGTGGCCTATCTGCACCACCTTATTATCCTTATCAAATACCAGGTTTGTTGTGCTGCCTCCAGCTCACTGACTGATGCTGATCAGCGCTGCAGGCACATCTGAGGCACAGGGAACACCCACGGGATGGCTCCATCTGATCCCAACAAAAGGGCTGGAAGTCCACCAACACCGAGCTGTCACCAGCAGGCGATGATCTGGGTATTCCCTGCCATATCCTTTAGCTCAGGATGAGCTCAGGCTCATCCTGTGCTGCCAGAAGGGAGCTGCTTCCCCAGGACACCCTCTGCAGGCTTCCTGAAGATGCCTGCATTCCCATTCCAATGTTTGCTGCCTTGCCTCTTCTAGGAAAAAAACATGTATCTGGAAGGAATAACTAAACCCCAAGCAGTTTGGACAGTCTGGACTGCATCCAGCATGCTCTTTGCAGGTAACCTGACCTGAGTGATCTTGAAAGTCACATCCTTCCCAAGGACTTGATGATATGGGCTCTGCCTTGCACTTCTAACATGACCGGGAACTGCCGAACACGTTGTATTTGAGTGCAGTAGTAGCACTCAAGTTCTGCTCACACATCTTTAAAAGCATTTATAGCTCCTTCTGAGAGCTTCCACCCTCTGGGAGAGGCAAATATAAACCCACAAAACAGCTGCTCCGTGTGTTCTGACTGCTGCACAAAGCAACAGGCAGGGGTTTGTTCCAAGCTGGAACTCCCTTTCTGCAGGAACACGGGAAACACGTTCACTCTGCCCTGGGAAGGGGGGCCAGCCCAGGAACTGAAATGTTGGTGCCAGGAGAATCCAGAAGCTTCCCCGGGTGAGGAAGGAGGAGCTGGCAGGTGACGAGGAGCAGCTCCTTACGCTGCCAACCAGCTGTTCCCCTGCAGCCCATTTTAGCTCACCCTGTGGACACTCGTCTGCGCACGTGGACAGATCCAGTCTGTCATTTTCACTCTGCAGAGCTGCTTCAGCTCAGGCTCGGGAATCCCAGTTTGCCCTCACGTGATGATTTTCTAATGCAGAACAAGACTTTGAGAACCTTCAGCATCAATAAAAACACCCCAGAAAAGCAGTGACTAACCAGTGCATCTGCCTGCAGCGTGAACGCTGAAATCAAGTGACTGAAAATAAAAAGCACTATTACAAAGCAAAAATAAAAATGTCTGATGCAAGCAGGCTGCCTGGCATCATCAGCACTTACTTAATCCACGAGGCTAATAAATAACTATGACTTAAAAGTCAAAATTTAGCTACCTTTATTGCAGAAAACAGTGACTAATGGTATCAGCTTCCTGTGCATCAGTCGCACTTGCGCTGGATGAAAACCATATCCAGGTCAGGACAAAAAGCAGCAGCTTTTGGGTGTTTTTATTAAATAAACCAAACCAGCAGCTGCCACGTCTGTGCTCAAAGAACCTTTGATGAGCAGCCTATTTGCTGGCTGCGAGCTTGCCCCTCATCTCAACTCCTCGTGTGCTCTTGAAGAGCCTTGGAGAGAGCACAAACTCCACTCCTTCTGGAGTGAATCCTCCTAATTTCCGCAGGATTTCGGCTAATTTCCATTCCACAGACCGGGAACAATGTCATCACCTGCAGGAGCCACCGGGGGGCTGATCAGCTGTCTAACCGAGGACACAATGTCACAGGTGAAGATTTCAACAGCTTTGGAGAGCGCAGAATCACTGGGCACACCTGCACTGTGTCCAGTCTTTCCCTCAGCACTGTCCACTGTGCCAGCACCTAAAACCAAGCATGACCCACATACATAACTCTGGGATTTTGCTGGTTTGTTTTGGTTTTTTTTTTCCCACCTCATTTTGATTTTTTTTTAGTACTGAGCTCTTCCACAAACTGAAACCTGAAGCAAAAAGTCCTACTGCGCTGGGCCTCTCTGAAATCAGCCCCAAAACCAGCTGTGCTACGAAGTGCTCTAGAGAAAAGCATTTTTCCAAATATAATTTCAAGGATACCAACTCGGCCAGCTTTGTGGCAGGGCTGCACACCCAGAGGTTTTTGTGAGCTCCTCTCCTGGGTGACACAACCACTCCCCAAGACTTAAAAAAAGCCAAGTCCGTGCAGGGCACAGTGTTTCCTTCATGCCCCAGCCGCTTCCATCAGTTTCCAGCAGCCTGGAAGAACGAGGCGCTGTGACAGATGACACACCTACCTGTCACCTGCCTCCTGAAGGACAAACACCCTCTCCACCTCCAGCTTCTCCCCATTTCCTGTGTGCTCAGCCACAATCTGCTGGCATCCAGCTCCCCAAAGAGCCACAGCTCCCTCACAGCTGATGGAGCGGTGGAGAAGGAGCCACAAAACAAACGGAGAACCCCTTCACGGGATTAAAAAAATGAAAAAGGGGGAAGAAAACAGAAGCTGTGTGTGGGTTAGGGAGACATCAGGATCACGGCAGGAAGAATATGCCAAGGAAAATCCTCCTTTGGTCACAGACTGCAGCGTTGAGGGAATGCTCACAAAGAGTTACTGGACTGCTCAGACAACACCCAGCACAAGCCCAAGGACCTTCTTGCCAGTCTCTGCTAAACAAATCCAAGCGGGCATTTGCCAAGGAAGGCTGTCCAAAACACGGTCCAGAATAGCAGACAGCGTCCTTTATGCGGCCATTCCTCTTTCTATTTTGGTCCCCCTCTGCAGGCTGTGAGCCTGTTCGGGTCTCACCTCTGCCCCCTCTGCTTCCCGAGATCCCACCAAGGAACTCAGACGGTTTCCTCACCGACTTGGGGCTGATTTTTCAGCACGTGGCTCCTCTGTGCTGAGCAGGACGGCAGATACCCCAGAGGCACCACCCCGCTCTCCCAGCGCTGGACACTCCAGAGGCAGCAACCCGCCCACCCCACGTCCAATCCCACAGAAACCTCCCCCGTCATCCAGCGCCGGATACCCCACAGGCACCATCCCGCCCTGCCAGTGCCCGATCTGCCCCCGGCCGCATCCCTGTCTCCCCAAGCTCGGTATCCCACAGGCATCACCCCGCTCTCCCCGCGCCCGGCATTCCACAGGCATCACCC
>VXBU01012425.1:74119-93883 GCA_013400315.1 Bombycilla garrulus | reverse complement strand
CCCAAAAAAAAAAAAAAAAAAAAAAAAAAAAGAAAAAAAAAGGAATGTTTTGGGCTATAATATATTTCTCTATGTGTATACACACCCGGGGGGACAAGCACGAACACCTGGGCCGGTGCATGGGTGTGTGCACAATTTTGTTTTGATAAACTTGACTCATTTCAAGGGCATTTTCATTGGTCCAAAAAGACTTTCAAGGAAATGAACTCTAAACTACTGAAGCAAATTAAAAAAGTCTCGCTTGGAGGAACAGAAAAGGTTGGTAAAACATCGCCTGTGTGCTGTTACAATGCACTTCCCACGAGCTACCTGAAAACCCAAACAACCAAAAATCCTTTATTTCCACCTAAAAGGCCCTTCCAGAGCAAAGGCTGCTGTGCTAGGATTTGCATTCGGGCCTCAAGTGTGATGGGCAGGAGAAAACACTTAATTCTACCTTCCCAAAGGATGAGGTGCCATCTCCAAGGGACAAAAAACTACACCTGAGGGGGAAAATAAGACATAAAATACCTGTTCCACATCCCCCTTTCTCCCAAGCTTATTTCCAAGGACTCAATGAGACTGGGGGCCGGAATTCTGTGGGCTCTGAGTCACCAAGGTACTTTCTGAAGAGGCTGTTCCCTCAGCCACTATAATTTTTGGGGCTCAGATAGAGCAGCAGCATCGCCTGATGCTATTTCTTTAAAGCTAAATTTGCAGGGATAACTGGGGAGGGGGGAAGAAAAAAAACCCAAACCAGCCCGAGGTGTGGATTCTATTTCTTTGTTTTCACATCCGGTGATAGAGCATAACGCTTGGGGTCGCTCAAGATTTGGGGTTTTTAAGCATCCTGGGGTTCCCACTGAATATCCAAGCCCCTGAAGGTCTATTGAAGAAGGAAGCCAAGAAAACCAGCCACTGAAACTGGAGTGGCTTAGGAAAACTCCTCCATCTGCTGCAACAGGGAAACCCAACACGCCCATTTCTTCTTGTTGCTGAAGGTTATTCCCATGATGGCCCCTTGCTAGCAGCAGTGAAGGAGAAGACCTAATTCCCTTCTCTGCATTCATACTGATCTTGCTGTACTGGCAGGGTTTATCCATCAAGTGTCACCGGGGAGAAACTCCCATCACGGAGGATTGCCAGAGCAGGATTTGGATTGATCAGGGATGATGAGCAGCAGTCCCAAGCGTGGATACCCCGGCGTGAAGGGAACATGGGGCTCTCACACCCACCGTCATTTATTTGCTGCCGTGGAAAGCCCACAGGGGCTTTTAAAGAAGCAAAACCCCAGCAGCTGGTTGGGAGTGGGTGCTTTGGGACATCAAAACCCAGATTATTCAGCATCCCAGGGATCACCATCCCATTTCAAATCCTGGAGATTTCTGACTACATTTCCTACTAACTCTACCCTGCTGCTTTCTTGCTGGCAAGGGAGCTCTGATCCCTGGCCTTCCATATGGAAATACCACAGGAATTTAACAGGAATAGCACATCTGAACTGCCTCTGAACACGAGAGCTGATCAGCTCCTAACACCGCTTTCCAAATCCAACAGCAAACCCCGGGGTTATTATGCTCCATCTTCTAAGTCGTCTGTAAATCTTTTTTACTTAAAAACACCTTTTGCAGTTGAAGCCCACGACCAATCCCAACAGCACTTCCAGTGCAGGCACAGTGATGGCTTTTATTGCAATGGCTTGAGCACAGCCTTTATTGGTACCAGGATCTCAGACTGGTTTGAACTGGGCTGTCCCATGGACTCACCGGGGTCTCGCACCAGACACAAGAGCCTCTGCCCTGCCACTCGTGCTCCGCTCAGTTCCGGGCGCCAAGGAGATGATCTTGAACCGTCCCAATCCCTTCTGAGACCTCTCCTGTGTCTTTGGTGTTTTTAAAAGCCATGAGCTCAGGTCTGCGGGTGACCTCGAGGTTTACAACCACCACGTCTGCCTGGACATCAATGATTCAGGTGGTGGTTCTGTCGTGTAAAATAAGCTTGGATGGGTAAATTCCCTACTGTCAAGTCGCTAATGGGTATGTAATGGAAATCAGGCACCACACAGTGGTCCAACACGCCTCAAAATTTTCTATCGATGGCCCCTAAGTAATTAACACTGCGCCTAGGAGAGGAAAGAGATGGGGAAAAGAAGAGAGTTCAAAACTCAGTGCTAACAGTACGTACAAAAGTGCAGTGCTCAGTTCAGTCCGAAGCAAAGTGACTACTAGTACTTAAAGTGCTAGTCCCAACGTCGGTTTGGTTCAGTGTCCGAAACACGGGGGGGAAGGCGGGGAAGGCATCCCGGGGGGAAATTAAAAACAGACAGCACTGCAACTGCACATGCCACACCAAAAGTGCTTCAAACCACACCACTGCGGAGGGACGCGCGACGCCACGGCTCAGCCTGTGAACACACACGAGCAAACGACTCACACCTTCTAGGTCACTATAAAGAACAGCTCCGTCGACTCCATCACTACGAACCCGCTCGGCAAGCAAGTGGCACAGAAAACAAAAGACGACCCCACTCCAAAACCAAGAGCCTTTAGGAACACTGACGAGCCTTTGCAACTAGGATACTCAAAGTCTAGCGAAAGCAGCCTTGCCCGGTGTCTGCAACAAGCTTGGCCGATGCTTATCATGCACTTTACAGAGGCAGACTGCCTCCTCTTACACGCTATCTTACAGCTTAGCCTATTTACCTACTTATTTGTGGTCTGCTTCGTTAATTGGAGCTTTCTGACCATGCATTAAGCTGGCTTGTTTCTCTTAACCACCCTACCAGTCAAAGGACAATGAATTCAAGGACGAGACGATGAAGGCGGTCTGGTAAACACTGGTGTTATTAACGGCCCGGCTTCATTTTCATGAAGAAAAAAGCTCCAGAGAAGGACTTTGGATCAGCACGCTCCTGGAGAGAGGCTGGGAAAGAAGGGTTCATCCCAACAGATGACAGGCACTCCCCTTTCTCTCTGTAAACACACACTTCCCAGCAACTGCCCCATCACCCAGCCCTACCTTTACACACTTGCTGGAAACAGGGTGCAGGAAATCTCCCTGGAAAGAGAGTGCAGGAAATCTCCCTGCTGAGGAATGTGCTGGTCCCAGCCCTCACCCCGGGCTGGAAGTGTCTCCTGGTAAGCAAGGACATGTTCCAGCAGTGCCCTCCTGCCCCCTTGCCTCGGGAGCTCAGCACTCACAAAAACAGGGCGCTTTCCCCCAAAACTAAAGTGCCAAATGAGAAAGGGGGAAAGCAGAACCTTCAGTTCTCACTATGTTTCAGCAGGCACCCAAAAAAAAAAGGTCACAGAACAGCAAAGTGGCTTCCTGGGCCCTGCAGGCATTGCCACCAACTCTCCCAAGTGCTGTACAAGGCAACATCTGGCTGTGCAACATCTGGTGTGTCCAAGGTGGGTGTGGCTCTTTTTTTATGGAGAAAGCTCTTTTTAAGTCAAAAGTATTGACTTGCTGGAGCTGGCAGGATGTGTCGGGGATGCTGCAGGTACAGCTGCAGACATGTTTCTCATCAGAGACCAAGCACTAGGGAGATGGTTTTCCAGCAGCAGGGAACACTAATATCCCAGGAGTAAAAACAGAGCTGCAAACTCAGGTCACTTATTTCCATTACTGCCATCAAGAGCTGGATTTAACATGCAAAAACAAAGGTCGTGCATACAAGGGATATGGATGCAGATCCACCTTTGCAGGCACACAGTTGGAAAGAAAGGAGCCTGGAAAAGATGCGGGAGCTGGAGAAGTGCAGCGTGAAATGGGCAGTGCCCCGCAGTGAGGAGGACAATGAGGTGCACAGTGGGGAAATGCGACCATCTCAGTTCACCATCCAGACAAGAAACTTGTGGAATGATGTTAAAATAAAGCAGCAAGGCCTGGGGAATGTACACAAGCATGTGGATGTGGCCATGACCCTGCCACCCAGCAAGGAACAAGTCCATCACGGGGGAAAAGCGTGCCAGCTTGCACACCATGGCTTTCCCGAAGTGATGCTGGAGTCTTGAGGGATTAAAAGCAATCCTTGAGCAACAGACTGGGCAAAGAAACATCTTCCAGGAGTGTATTCAAGCCTGATCCTGCGAGACTGGCACATCTCACCATGTGCCATATGTAGGCGCTGGGATCACATGTGGTTTAAGTAGTGTTGACCTCCTTGTGGAGACCAAACCCAAACAGCGCAGGCATGGACAATTACCAGCCTGAAAACCCCCGTGCCAGAACGACTCCTTTTCCAGGTCTTTTTATAACATGTTCTTTCCTGTCTTCCGATTGAGAGGATTTTTGGCAGATGATTTGGAAGTGGATAATAAATCTAACGCTAGGACACCGCGTCCAATTGCACAGTAATTTCCTGCACGGCTCTCACAAGGAAGTTTACGCGTCGTGCTGCATTTCTGACGCTTTAGTTTCTCCTACGGATACACTGTCGCCCATGTGTGACACTCCTTACAATTCTGCCTCCACCTGGGCTGGCAACGCTGTTAAATTTTTAAAAAGAAAAGCTATTACAGGTTTTTTAAGACAAAAAGCTGCCTGCTTGCCCGTGACCTCACCTTTAACCCAAGCTCTGGAATTTAAAGGCATTTATAAAATCCCGCTCCGGCCGCTGTGCTAGATTTTCACCTAAATATCCTCTGCCACTTCTCCAGTCTCTGAAAAACAACGGATTTGAAAGTTTATTAGGAGCAATCATTTATTTTTGGAGGCGGAGGCTTTTGCGGCACTGAAGCCTGCAGATACCCGTGCACTGGTTTTCAGTGGTGAATCAAGTGATTCCCAGACGCAGCTGATTTCCAAGGAAAACACCATCCCAGACTGCTTGGTACCAGAGGCGCTACAGTGCAAACTGAAGATGCGGGGCCATTTTTAATTCTATGCTAATTATCGCAATAAAAACCAGATCCTGCAGCGGAAGACCCATTCTGGGAAGAAATGATCATCCATCTTTCCTAGCTGTAGCCGTGCTGCTCGAGAAGAAGCTTATTTACAAAATGGCAATCTCCAGAAAAAAGCTGTTATCGTTGCCTGACAAAGCCATACGTTCTGATACCTTCTGGGGGGCTCTGTCTGGGAAATTCCTCTTTGAAACCAAATGCTGTAAACCTCAAATATGGAAAAACCCCATCCTGTTCAACACAAAACAGCTGTAGGGCTAATGCAACCCACCGTGACACAGAAATGATGCTTGGAGATCCCTGCTTTGAAATCCCTGCTTTCAGTTTAGAGCAGGAAAATCGTATGACCTCTAAATTATTTATATGCTAAAAGATGCTTTTAATAAAAGCATCAATGGTGTGTAAACAAAAACGAAATTCCTAAAGCAGACTTTCCACATTTTGAATGGCTACTTAAACATGGATGAGAAACATCCTTTTCCCCCCTGGACAGAAGCATCCATCGTGCAGGACGGCATGAAAATGCCCTTTTTTAGTATGCAGGAAACACAAAAAGCCAAATGAAGCCATGAACCTGCAGAGTGGCTGTGAAAGGGATGAAGAAAACCCAACCAAGCAGCAGGACTGCAATCTGTTCCTGCTCCCGCCGCGGTCCCCGAAGAGGCTCTCACACCAAATTGCACTGCCAGACGATCTCAGGGAGACGGGAACCTGCACTTGGGCCTCAGCCAAGCAAGACCCCCGGCGCCTCTTTCCATCACTGCCAAGACAACATCCCCTGCTTGCACCCGGGGATGCCACTGCCCGTGGAAAGGGCTGTGCTCCACCTTCTCCACCCCTCCTCGCTGGCTATCCGTGAGGCCTGCATCCAGGATGCCCGGGCACGTTCCTGGGGAGCAGCAGAACAGCTCCGATACGTCGCCCCGCCGCAGCGATGGAGCCTGAAGACGGGAACATTGGACCGCAGGGACAGCGTGTTGAAAGCAAAACATTTTATTACCATCGGTTAAGCTTCATAATGCACGCTTATGAGTAAGAGAGAGGTTATATGGAGATCACTTTGCTCCCTACCAACTGCAGCTTCTGGGATTAAATGCAGCAGCTGTTGAGCGGAGCGGAACGAGACCAGTGGAAAGAAAAGGAGAATAAAATACATTTGAAACGGTGGGGGGTAGCTTGGCAGAAAACAGGACCCTGACTTGAAATTCAAAGAGTAATGTTTGTTTGTTTTTTTTTTTTACTGCTGTACCAAAAGCCATGGCGTCCTGGACAACAGCTGGAGACCAAGCACTGCTCTGGAAACGCACCCCTCTAACTCAATAGCCACCTCAGCAGCCACCGTCTGGTACGTGCGCCACGGCTCCGACACAACGCGGCAATGTTGGAGTGGAACGCTTTTCCTCGGGGGCACAACACCTCTACAGTCCATGGATTAAGCCCAGGATGCTGCAGAGCCAGGAGCTCCAGACTAATTGCATGCCCGCAGGTGTCCATGGCAAGTTTTGGTGGCCACGGGCCACCAGAAGGGTGGATGACAGCAAGGATGGTTGGCTAGCTCAAAGACAGTGCCCTGGAAGGCTCGCCTGGGTTTGACTCAGACTTGTGATTTTTTCCGTTGTTTTCTGTCCGCTTCCACAAAATGTTTCTGACAGTAAATGCCAGCCTGAGATGGTTTCTAAAGAACACAAGTTTCTTCCAGCAGAAATTGCCCCTTCAATCTAAGATCAAAAATCCAGTTATCTTTCCTAGAGGTCAGAGACCATAAAAAAGCTATTTTGGACCATCTGCTGAAGAGTCACTAACACACTTTACCAGCACCAGCTTTTTTAGCCCAAATCAGTTTACCTTGCAGCCAATCTTCCACAAGCAGCTTCAAATTGTATCAAACCCTATCCAGAGGAACACTCTGCTTTCCCCTTTCCCGATATTGCCGCTCTCATTTCACAATAGTTTCTGCATTCAAACAGAATTCAAAAGAGAAAATGCCTGCGCTAGTGAAAGAGGACTCCAGTTATTGCTAGCACAAAGCTACCGATTTTTCTTCTAGCAAACAAACCGCTTGGCTAGAAAGGTGGGAAGCTCTTGGAAGACTGAGAGCCTGGAGGAGGCTGGTATTGAGGCTGAGGCAAGTGAAAAATCCCCGTATTGTGGCCTCTCTGGCTCGTTTTGTTTTGCACGGCATCTTCAGCCTCGCTGAGAGGAAGAGGCCGGTGTGGGTTTTGAACAAGGAGAGAGAGCACTACTGCAAGGGCTGCTGCAACAGCTCAAGGGCTGCAGAGGGGAGAAGGAGGAGGGTGAACTTCCCTCTCTGAAGAGCCTGAGGAGGGAGCTTTAGGGAGGTTATCCCAGCTTTTGAAGGTGCCTCCGAAGAGCGGGAAAGAGGTGTGAAAAGCAACAGGTTAAACTGCAGCTTAATGCTGCAGGCAGGAGTTAAATGGGCAGCACCTCTGCCTCCAGCTATGGATTGGGGGTTTTCTTGGGGTTTCACACATATCAGCACAAAGCACAGGCTGCCAAAAAGGCAGTTTTTAGCTCTTTTTAAAAGAAAAGTCTCTGTAATATGCCTTCACCAAGGTAACCCACAGTAAAAAGCTGGCAGCATCCACAAAAATGTTCATCAGGCAACTACGGCACCTCCCTCCTCCTTTTTTATTTCTTTCTTCTAGAAGGAACTTATCAGTGGTTAGCTCAAAGGGTTACCCCTGGCAGCGCTGAGGGATGACTGTGCTGACATCAGCAGTACATGCTGCTATGGAGAGGGGGCCGGGATGCAGCAGGATTACGTGCACACCGCATGCTGGCACACGCTGATCCCAGGACTGACATGCCTGTAGGCTCCCTGGGGCGGATGCACCAGGCAAGAGGTGAAAGTCCCAGAGGCAGAAAAGGAAGGATGAGAGAGTTGGGTTCCTGTGGCATCCAGGATAAAGCTGTTGACACCTTCCCTCTGAGTTAAAATGGGACACACAATACCTGTGGGTGCAGGTCCCTTGCCTAGCTCAGGTGTCTGTTGCCACTTTGACCCGGGTCCCACGGGCAGGCTCTGGTGGTCCCTGGTCCTGGTGGCTCCCACTGCAGCAACTGGAGTCAGTACAGGACTGTAAGAGAGTAGACAGGAGCTTGGCAGAGGCACAGCTCTTATCTGCACATCCTCATGCCTGCTTTGCTGTGGGCACACTCATCCCACGTGCCTGAATTTACTAACCCACATCAAACCCCTGGGTCGATTCCTAAACTGATTTGGAAGCATTTGCTATTACACATGCAGAGAAAAGCGACTCTAATTACTCTGCACCCCATTTAAATGTCCCGGGGAGAATGAAATCCTGGCACTGCTCAAAGAAACCAAATTGAGGTTACACTTAACAAAGGATCCAGGCACGCCACTGAGCTGTGGTGGGAAGGAAGAGCCTGAGCTCAGAGCAGCACTTGCAGCAGATGCAGCAAAGCTCATCCCTGGGGGAGCTGTCAGACGTTGCCTACAAGCGAGATGGTGCGCGCCGGCTGCTCGGAGGCAGCAGCGAGTCTGCCACCAGCACAGGATCAAATCTGCCCCAGGTTCATGCAAACCCTGCTCCACGTGGGAGCCATCCCTGAGGGAATGCCTGCCTGCACGGCTCCGTAACTCCTGCTGTGCTGCAGCTTCACCCCAGGAATCTGCCCCAGCCTGGAGGTAACATCTGCCGGAGCCCCACCACCCACGCAACAGCTGCGGAAGCACGTGAGAGCTGCGGAACAGCATCCCTGGAACGGCTAAGGCCGAAACACACCAAAACAGAGACCGAGGAGAACGACTGTCTGGGAGAAACACAGCCAGCTCCACATTTCTTGTCCTACATTGGCTGCAGCAGTTAGCACATGCACGGTGAGGGAGGGAACCAAGGCACATTCGGGCTTTGCACAACATTTCCAGAGGGATTCATAATGAAAGCTTAAGGGAAAGATGCTGAACTTCTGAGAAAAAAGGACATTTAGGGCCCTCAAGCCAGGTCACGCACAAGACATGAGCTTGGTGATCCAACAGGGAAAAGGAACAACACAAGCAGGATCAGGCCCTGCTGGCAAAGTGAGAGAATGTCCCTATGCACTCAGCCATATAAACACCTGCAGGGGTTTCTGCCTGTGCTGCTTTAGTGACCTTGATGTTCTGCAACCAGATGGAGCAAGTAATAAAATGCCAGCTTAAAGGATATGCTCAGAGGTAAAGAGGCACAGAAGCTCGGTTCACCTTGTGAAACACGGTGCCTATTCTCAGCTTACAGGTAAACATTTCAGCCAAAATATTCTTCCCCTAATTTTACCAGGATGGGGGAGATTATTAAAAATGCTTGAATTAAAAAACTTCCTCACTTACTACAGGGAGATGCACATTAACTGAGCTGTTTAATCTGGGATAAATCCTACTGCCAAGAACTAGATCAAACCCTTGCCCTCTGTTCTTGGCTGTCAGTAGCCTCTGCTCACCCCTGATGTGACCTGTCACCCTGCACTGCTCTGTCACCTCTCTCCCAAAACCTAAGGTCTCTGGCCTTAGATTCCCCCTGCCAGCTTCCTGGGGGGGAGAGAGAGAGAGAGAGAGAGTCTCTTCTCACATCAGGTACTTCCCAGCCAGGCAGCAGCACACCCACCTCCTCCATGGGCAAAGCAAAAATGACAATTTGCAAAACAGCAACAGGCCCAGGGGGAACTTCCAGAGACAAACCAGCTCCTGCTCACCACCAGTTGCCAAGGGAAGCGGCGGGAGCGACGCCAACGCCAGGCTCCCTGGGAGCCCTGAGGTTTGCTCTCGTGCTGCAGGGTCCGCTGCTGCCAGCACGTGACGAGCTCCAGCTCCCCCTTTAACATGGAACAGCAGGGATAATTAATTTATGTTAAAAATACCAGGGCTGCCTTGGCACATCCAGCCTTTTCCCAAGGAAGAGGGAAGAAATAGCTGCCTGACACTTGTTGGTCACATGCCTAAATGGCCTCCTGGAAGGTGCTGGGATGAATGTACATCATATATTCAGGATGTAGAGTGGTGACACTCTGGGACAGGAGGAGCTTCTCTCTGGTTAGACCTACGCAAAACTCTCAGATCTCCTCGCACTAAAAATGTTACTGAGGGAAAGTTCATGCCAATATTTCTGTGACTCTTCGCATGATGACAACACACAATCCTGGGAGATTTAGGAACATAAGGGAAAAGCTGTATTTCCAAACATGCTGGCACAGGGAGTTTATATTGTCACTTAGTGCTTTCCTTACATTTGTGTTTGAACAGACTCATCAGAAAGCAACAAGAACATGACCAGTGCTAAAAATTCCCCTTGGTGGAAGGTTTTGTATTTCCTTTGGAAAGGATGCAGAAAAGACCTGACAACAGCCTTTAATTATGTGTAAGAGCTGCAGCAGGGAAGAAACCAATCTGTTTTTATAACTCCTCTGGAGATCATGGCCTGTAAGGCAAAAAGCAATGGAATTAGATGGAAGCAAGGGACACATGGACAGCAGGAAAAGTACTGAGAGGAAGTAAGGTGAAATAGCTTAGGGAGGGAAGCTGGGAATGTCCAGCATGGGAGATTTGAAAGAGCATATTTTTTCAAGGTTGTTCAACTTGGGACAAATACAGATGCTTTTTACTCTGTACCCAGCCCTGATATGCACCATTAGAGGCACCCCTGCACCTGCAAATTCAAGTTTAGAGTCAGGTCGGTTCCAAACCTTCCAAACACTACATTTCATCCCAAATTTCTCCCTGTCTCACTTTCAGGTATCATCAGTATTGCTCAGCATCAGATCATCACAGGAATTCTCGCACACCTTTGAGGTGGGGAGGTATCATCCACCCCATTTTAGTGCTGGAGAACACCGGCACAGGCAGGATAAAGCTCAAGTGATCCCATCTCCTTTATCAGGAGGCCCAGCTCTACACACTGACAGCTTTCCCAGAGTCCAGGCAATTACTCCAGCACTTCACTGGTTCAAAGCACAGCTTTCAACAGCTGTTGACATCGACCCCTGATGCACCTCAGACCTCAGAGCGGCAGGCCCAGGAAAGCAGAGGCGGTACAAGTGGTGATCGTCTGCAGAGTCTTGTTAGAAATGACACAAACCCCTCTGCAAAGGCAGGCACGAGATTGCTTCTTGAAAGCCACTTCCTTTCCCCTCTGACCCCCTGCAGGCTTTCCTTTGCAGTGGAAAGGAGCAGCTGCGCCACGGATACGCACAACGCTCCACTGCTCACTCCTGGAGCGGGAGGCAGCCAATGCAGCGTGCAGAGCGAGCCTCCGCTGAAAAGCACACACGAGCGGCCCGAAGTTGGGATGGCAACAGCAAACCTTACAGGCCACCAACACCTGTGTGCTCCCCTAAACTTCTGCAGGTATTTCTGGGCTCAGCTCAGCAAGAGCCGAGCCACGGGAGCCTCAAAGAGCGAGCTGTAAAAGCAGCAACTCCACCCACTGGACACGCTTGGCCCCGGTGGGTTTGTTGGCAAGATCAGAGACTTGCAGAGCGTGTTACTGATCCCAAAGAGGAAGGAGAACCAGCCCAGGAGAACCACCCTGGTCCCTGAGTAGAGCGTTAGGATCCAGGCTCTGTGTCTCATTCCCCAGCTCTGCGGGACTCCAGAGCTGAAGGTGCCGCCTATTCCTCCTACTACGGATAAAACCATCCTCATGCTCTATGATTCCGTGGAGCACGCATCTTGTCCTCGCTTCCCTCCACCCCCTCCTGCCTTTTCGTTCCTCTGCCTCGGTGGGAAGCACTTATCTCTGCTCTTACTCCCCCTCTCCCTCTGCATTGTGCCAACAACATGTGCTCCCAACAAGTACCAGATGGGAATACTTGTAAGAGCCTGGGGTTAACCCCTGTCTTTTATCCCACATACTCTCTGCTGTTTTGAAAAGCAGGTTCTATTGCATGCGCTTTGCAGTGTAGGGATTTAAGGTTAGTAGTAGAGTATGTTGATATTGCTTATGAAACCCATCTTGCTCCCGTGGCACGCTGAACGTCTCCGATACAGGAAACAGAACAGACGATGGATACTGTTTTAATGTCTCCAAGGGAAGGACCTATTGGAAACGGGGGGAAAACGATTATTTGTGATATGTCTGTGCATATCTATCTCTAATATTCCTCTCTCCCTTGCCTCTGCGTTCATTTGTGCCCACACACGAGTTCACAGATGTTGTGCCAGCGCGGTGCCGAGCGGGGCTGGGCACGAAGCCTCGGCTTTTTCCGGCTGCCAGCAGCCGCCACCGAGGGCCATCTTTGCCTCCCTCCAATTAATCTCTGCACGGCAAACGATCAGGACGAAGAACAGATGCAAACTCCTGCCTGCGGGATGGATTTCCCCCACTGCAGTCAGGAAATCCGTCCGACTGTCCGCGTGTCCGACCAGCACCTCCAAGGTGGGAGCCGCCATCCCTCCCTGTGTAATACTGCTGCGTTGGATGGGTCTAAACCCCCTAAAAGACGGAATACGCCTCTTTAAGTTTCCACTCTGTGCAGAGCTAGCAATTTCCATGTGCCACTCCAAGCGTTTCTGTGCAGCCTAGCAATTAAGAAGATGAATTAGCAAGTCGTTAATGACAGTTTTACTGGGGGGGCAGCCAGGCCCCTCGAGGCTAGGCCAGCAGGAACACAACCACGTCCACCACACATGAAAAGCCAGCAGGCACCTGCACCTTTCTAGAAGCTGGTGCACACGGGAGAGCCCCGAGGCTGCAGGTTCGGGTTCCGCGTGATGCCTCCCTCCGCATGGGGAAGGAGCGATCTAATTACATCCATCACAGAAATGCCAAAATGACATCCGGCTTATAAAACCTCAATTTATGCTTTGACATTTCTGGAAAACCAATTTTTAATCCATGTCATCTATCAGGAGTTCTTGATATTTTACTTCACCTCGATGCTTTAGAATACTGTTGCCTTTATTGAGGTGCAGGTGGGGAACGGAACACAGGCTGACAAAATATTAGGAAGAAAAATTGATGTCAGCCCATGAAAGCTTCTGCAGGTTTTGGAGAAACAGAACAGCAAAAAATCTGGCTATAGCTTTTCCCAAATCCCCCAAATCCAGAAGTCCCCTAGCCAGGGCTTTTTTCTGGTGGCCGTGACAGGATTCGGCCATTTTTAGGCAAGACCAGATCACCCCAAAACAATACATTTTGGCAAAGGCTGCAATGTGATACCCTCGCTTGGGTACAGCTTATGGTCTAGCTTTTAATTCCACTCCTTCTTGAATAAACGCTTAATTTCAAACACAACCTTTACTTGAAAGGAATGGAGGGGTAGGAGGACAAAGGTGAATTTTAGACATCACAACACAGTAAGTCATTAAAGGGCAACTTAATTTTGGAGTAACCAGCATAGAAAATTAAACAGAAGGTCTAATTTTCTTCAGGAAGCCTTTCATAAACCGCATATATCTAGTGTATGTACAGCAAACGTGGGAATGCCATGGAACTGAAAATGCTTATTATGTAATTTGTGACCTGGTGCAAAATCTGCCCAATAAAAATACACAATAATAAACTCCTTTCTACTATAAAAATTACTAGAATTGGAAAGCAGGACTGCAAGTCACGCGAGCAGAAGGCTTCCTAACCACCACCAGCTCCCTTCCCTGGGAGTTTAGGTCACTTCAATAGGCCACAGGGGAAAAAAAAATTGATGCAATTATCAGACTAGGACATCTGTAGCTGAAGAAAAAATGTGCTGACATTGATTTTGGTAATTGCTCGGGGGTTCTTTTTTGTATAAAGGATGTGATTTTTTAATACTGCTGCATGGGATTTTATGAACATGGCAGTACAGATTTGCAGAGCCAGGGGTTGTAAAATGGCATGGAGACATGACGTGGCCGGCAGCCGCCTCTTTACAGCTCTCACCTCGCCTCAACGGCGCCTCCAAGGAAGAACTCTGCCTTCTTTTCACTACGTTTTCCCATGCAGCCTTGCCCAAAACCTGGAATTCTTACGAGGGCTGCAGCCAAGAGCTCGCATCCAGCTCTGGGTGGAATGACGTGTTTATCCAGACCGGTGGTGGGAGCAGACGTCCCCTCCTCAGACTGCACTTCAGATAAATAAGGTTATTTCGCTACGAGCTACTACAGGCTACGATATACTCACATAAATATATTAATGCCTATACGTGGATATGAACTGGTATATATCGGATACAGATAAGAAACACTTACGACGACGAGTAGATACCAATAACCGCTGCGGGTAAAGTCCATCGTCCATCTGGGCCGCACACGAGGAGCCCACGAGGGAGGCTTCCGCCATCCCCCTGCGGCGCCCCGCGGGTCGCCCTCTCAACACCAGTGCAAAACGCTTCCCAACCCTTCCAGAGCTCCGTACTTTACCAGGAAAGCCGGCTCCACGGGCCGGACCCAACACAACACCCCCCCAGCTGCGAGGCAGGGGGAAGCCCCTGCAGCCCCTTCCACCTGGGATAAGCTTCTCAGGGACCACCCCGCCTTCGGCGCCAGCAGCGGTGAAAGCCAGGCACTGGCAGCTGCTGGACTTGGCTTTGTCAAGACTACGAGCGCAAAGCTCGGTTTTAAGCCTCCACAGCGACGCGGGGGGGCCCAGTTCGCAGAAGGGGCGAGGAGCCGCTGCGGTGGCGGAGCCGAGGACGCTCAGCAGCTCTGCACACTGCAATTTAAAAAACCCAATCATCATCCCACTCTTGGTGGTTTGAGAGGATCCTCAACACAGCGCCTGTCCTCCTCTGGCACACGAGCGGAGCTGGACCGAGCAGGATCAACAGGTCTCTAACAGACACGTGCATGCAGGAGACGGCTTCTCTCGGCATTAGACTACGTTACCAAAGCATCCCCTTACCGGATCGGGAGCAGGAATGTGCTCCTAGGATTATTTACACAATATAAAGTGCATTAGGATTTAATAATTCATCTGACAGACTTTCTGCCGGGACCATACAATTTCAAAACAGAGGTGAGGGCTTGAATAGGAAATTCTCTCATGAGAAAAAGAGGTTCAGACCGGTGCTCTTCACCCTGTCCTCCTAAGGATTGTTTTTGGCCGTTCTTTCTAGTGCAAATAAGCTTGTGTTTTCTCAAGTTTAAGGGACATGGCAGTTTCAGGGCGTCAAGAACGAACACTTAAAACACATCAGGGATTCAGCGTTCCCGAGCAATTCGCTGGGCCCTTCTGGGCACCGGCAGCCTGCGTGGTCGCTGCTCTGGGAAGCTGAAGACGCGCTGCCAAAAATACAAAGGAACCCGTTTCCGAATCTCACCGTTCAAGTCCTGCATTGCTACACTCCGAGTGCATCCCTACCACCCTCCAAGCCAACATCTGCTTCCCACCGCGTGGAAAGCCGTCATCCTCCAACCCAACACCTGCGAACACCGGTGTTTCCCACTGCGATGGAAACCCACGGCCGCTGGTCTACCCACGAGTGATCGGCAGTGCACGTGAAGATCCCGATCCAGGTTTGGATACTAAGGTGCATCCCGTGCCAGGGGAGTAAATGCATTAGTGGATCCTACGGGATACCTGCGTGCCAGGACCCAGGCCGGTAGCCAGCAGTCGTTGGATTTCTCGGTGATATTGACAACAAACTAACGGCATTGGAAGGCCAATTCATTAACAAAAGATAAAGGTTTTTTTTTTTTAAATGGGCAGCAGTAAGGAAAGCAATTTTGCATCCTTTTTTCCTTTTAAAACGGTGAAGAAAACTTCCCTTTCCAATCACGAGTAATTTCCTCACCAACACTACAGGAACACAGGGAAGGCATGAGCACTTACAACACACGTGGCCACTCAGGCTAATCCCAGCCGAGGAGCTTTTATGATCCCTTGAGGGAAAGGCGGGCAGGGATGGGAGATGCCGAGCTCGCAGGGGAGGAACACGCCACACAGAAACGGGAAGGAAGGAGAGCGTAAAAAGTTCGTACATTCATAGCTCCGGTTTGTTGGACTAGAAGTGAATTTTTTACCTCAGGCACTGTGACGGGCAGCAGCAGTCAGCGATACGCTAACGTGCGCATCAACGACTCATTCACTAAATTCTGGTTTCACACCGTAACGGGGTGTAGAATTCTTTTAACGTGGGGTTTTTTGGGGTTTCTTTAAGTGACCTGTTAAAACCATTGGGACCAAAGCCGTAAGAGCGACGATGAACCAGTACCCCGCACAAGTCCCGCTGGTTCATCGGGGTCCACCGGCTGTTCGAGTGATGGAGCGAAAACGTCTCTTCCAGGCTGGAAAAGGGACCTGAAAGAGCAACCTATGGAGAAAGGGATGGGAGTTTTTGACTCTAAGCCAAAGGCTTGGTTGCTGTAACTGCTATACGTGGTTTTAAAGGGGGAATCACCTAAAACAGTGAAATTAACTTTCTTACTTCTTGTCACAACTGTAACATTTTCCTAAAGGTTCTTTGGTGACTTTGGTGCAAGCTGTTATTTTTTTTTCTTTTTTTTTTTTTTTCTTTTTTTAAAGTTAAAACAGATTGACTAGTTTTAGTACCCAAACCAAAATCCAGATTATCCTCTTGGTTCCCAACCCTGTCTCCCCAACGTTTCTCATTATGACATTAACAGGCAACAGCATCGGCCATGGAGTGTGCAGGTGGCTCCAGACTCTGAGTGGTGAACAGTCTGGTTGGAGATAAAGATGTTTCTCAAAAGGTTAAAAAATAAAACAGGTCATGGTTGCATGGAAAAATAACCGGTCCACGTGCACACTAGGCCGCTCTGTAGTGAAACAATTTGAGTGATTACAAATATCTGATCAGACATGGTAATGCCTGCTTAAAACAATCTTAAAGGCGAGCAACACGCTACTAGAAGTACCTGGAGCTCAACCAAACTCCTGCTGGTTCAAGGGGAAGGAGCTGGTCGCCCAAAGGCTGGACAAGCCCCTTATGCTATAAATATTCACATTTTAAGAAACACAGAATCTTTCATCAACCTCCCAACCAGGTAATTGCACACGTTCTCCCTCCAGGCAGAGAGTTAATATCACCAGATTTCAAATTTACATGACAAAGACTCCGGGATGCCACCGGAACCTTGGGGCAGGGACTGGAGCCGCTCAAGGAGAGCGAGGGCAGGGCGGGGTGAAGTGAAGGGGGTGACAAAGGGGTGATGGCAGGGCATGGATGTTGTCTCCCCAGCACCACCGACAATCCACACGACAGAAAACCCAAGGGGGCATCCACCCTCGCTTCTTTCTACACAAACCCAGAGGCACACCCAACACCCCAAAGGTCTTCCTCGTGGAGGGAGGAGGAAAACAGCCACGTGCTCTCCTCGCACAGGTGACATCCCGCACCTCATTCCTTCCAGCTCCCAACACCCGCCCCACAATCGCCTGCTGGAAACGCCTAATACAAAAATGCCTTCTGAAAGTTTGGACAAAATGCATTTAAAAAAAAAAAAATCACCAGCCTCTAACGGGCAGAACACGGAGATGAGGAGTGGGTTATTATTCACTGCCATTAATCCAGAAGGCTGAGCACTCCGCTGTCCTGGGACACTCATGTTATCTGGTCAGCACAAAACTAGGGAATGAATGACAGACCTTCCACGCTTCACTGGCACATGACCGAGGTCTGACCGGTTATCAAGATCTTACCCATAAACAGACTGTGGTTTCCAACTCAATAACCAGCAGATGCCAGCTTTAAAACCTCTCTCCCTCCTCACACACAGACCAGAGATTCACGTGGAGCTGATTTTTGCCATAAGTGCTCTACGGCAATGCTGCTCGGCCTTTGGACCGAGCACGGGCAGAAGCCGGTCCTGAAAAACTCATGATAAGCAGAAACTGATACATTTCATCGTAAGGTTCAGGGCGGGGGTACTTTCGTATCGTGTTTAAGTGCAACACAAGCCTTTTCTAGACTATTTAAAGGTCAGGGTGCCGGATTTTGTTTGTGCTGATACTCGTACTTCCACAGTCTCCAACACTCGAAGCAGCTGACTCATACGGACTCGGGAGGTTGGTCCTTTCCTAAGACACACGGAGATGTTTTGGGCATAGTTTAACACGATAACCAGCCTCCTACCACATTATGTACTGGAGTTAGCAAGAACTACCAGAAAAGGGCTTTACAAAAAACTGGGGCAACTTGGAATTACTATAGGTCAGTCCCTCTCACCAATTTCTGCTTGCTTTGTTTGGTTAATTGTCCAATGCACTCTATTCCAGACCCTCTTGCTCTTCACCACTGTCCCCTCTGGCATCCATTCTTTTCTCTTTATGGCTGTTGTAAATCCTCCTCATCTCTTCTTCGTACTTGATAAAATTTTCCCCGAACCGTGTCCACGCTTTGTAGGGAACCGTGATGGTGTTTCGGTAGGGCGGCCTCACCTCACTTACCTTCAGGAAGATGCCGTACCTGTTGGATCCCACGTCGAAGTAGAAGCGCTTGTTGTCCACTCGGAAGGAGGTGCCCTCGGGGAGCTCCGGGGGCTCGTCGCCTCCCCCCCGGCGATCCTCTATGTCCCCCTCGCCGTACTCTTCGATCAGCTGGACCAAAGCATCCCTGAACTCGATCATCCCTTGCGCCGGCAGGACGATCGTCTGCTCCTGTCCCAAGCTGTGGCCAAAGTAACCCATCATGCCGGGTCCCCTGCTCATGGTCTGCCTGATCCGCAAGAAGCGCCCGCGCTGGTTCTCCTTCAGGTCCAGGTAGTACTTCCTGTTGTCCCTCTCGATGTACTCCGTTTTGAGGACGCTGTGAGGGGGCTCTTCGGAGCCCACGGACGCCGGGGGCGAGGGCGGCGGGTGCTGCGGCCGCCTCCGGGGATGCTGCTCCTTGCCGTTGCTGTGCTCGTGCCGGTGGCCATGGCCGCTGCCCTTCAGGCCCAGGTGGGCGTAGTGCTCGATGAAGTCCCCCAGGCAGTCCTTCAGCTCGGCAGCCACGGACAAGGACAGGGTCAGCTTGCTCTTCCTGATGTTGTCCTGCCTGCCCCTTCCTATCCAGACCTCGGCGATCTTCAGGAAGCGCCCGCGGGAGCTCTGCTTCACGTCCAGATAAAATCGCTTCTTCTGGATGTCCACCCTCTTGGAGGCCAGCTCCTGGATCTCCATGCAGCTGCCCTGGGAGGAGGCCGGGTAGTGGTACTGCTGTTGGGACTGAGAATAAATGTTCCTGTGCAGGCCAGAGCCTCCCAGGTTCCTTCCTCCTCCTCCTCCTCCTCTCCCTCTTTCCATCTTTACCGATCAGCTGGAAATAATACACAACAGAGACACAGATGACAACATCAGCACCAGGGGCCTGCTCAGCTCCTCGGCAGCAGCTCCGCTCGGCGCTGCTCTCCCTACAAAGGCTCCTGCATCTCTCTCCGCGGCCACTGGCACGCAGCATCGCAGCCCGAGGATCCCGGGAGCTCTTCCCCTCCCGTGCTCCGGCTCCCGGACAAGGGAGCCTCGATTCCAGCGGGGCTCCCCAGCAGCACTGCCTGCCCTGCGGCCCCCGTGTCCTGCCCCTGTGGTACTACAGACCCTCCAGCTGCCCCGCGGGGGTGGGTTATAGTGTCCTGTTTCGGGGGGCACTCGCCCCTCTCCCAGGGCTGCGGCTCCCCTCTGCAGGGTCTGTCCCCGTGCCGCTGCGTTCCCCCGCCATCACTCCCTCTGCTCTTCCTCCCAGGGCACGGGGGTTCCCCCCAGCACTGCCCTCCTGCCCCCGGTACCCACGGAACCTCCTCCACCGCTTCATCTCCTGCCCCAGTGCCCCCAAGGCTTCAGTTCCTTCCACCCCCCAGGACTGCCCTGCCGCCTCCATAGCCCCTTACTGCCCCCAGTACTGCCCCCAGTGCTGCCCTCCTGCCCTCCCCACTGCCCCAGTACTGCCCCCCTGGCCCCTAAGTGCCCCAATATTGCCCCCCCAGTGCTCCCCATCACTTCATCTC
>VXBU01012425.1:12531-72472 GCA_013400315.1 Bombycilla garrulus | reverse complement strand
TTTTTTTTGTGGTTATATATGTTGTAAATGGTTTGTTTGGGGAGATTGTTTTTTTTGTGGTTATATATGTTATAAGTGGTTTGTTTGGGGATGTTTGTTATTGTGCAGTATTTTTTTGTGAGACTATTACTAAATAAAACCATAACAAAGTCTCACAAGATGGGGCCAGCCCTGTAACACCCAAAACAGCTTCAGCAGCCAGGAAATTAATTAATTAGGGGAAAAGCAGAGGATTCAGTTCAGCAGCTTTCACCCCACAGAGTTGGGAGCAGGTGATTAGTTGATCAGTAGCTTGGATATTAAAAGTTACCAGGTGGAACAACGATAATTTTTAGTTTTTGCTCACCCAATGCTCACAGTGGGAAGCTGGGGCAGGAACCCAAATGTTTTGATAGCAGAGGGGTGTGAGCCTGGCTGGGGTGGCTGTCACTGCTGTGGCGGGTAACCAAGTCTCTCCCAAATTTCCTCTCCTGCAGCCTGGGGCCCAGAGGAGCGTTCTGGAGGAAGGGCTGCCCTTCCTGCAGTTCTGTGGCTCTGTTGTCTATAGCCACGAAGGCAGTGACTGCTCTCTCCTCTCAGAGGATATCAGGTAACAGCTCACAGTCTGGTTGTTCCTTCTTTCCTCGGAGAGCTCCTTTCTTTTTTGGCCGCGGCTCGGTGTTTGGGAATTCCCTCCTGTTGGTGGGAGATGCCCACCTGAGCTTGTTGCTGAACTTTTCAGTCCCTCAGAGCAGAAGCTGGGAAGGCTCCAATGCAACCTTCCACAGCGGGGATAATTCCATGGGCTTCAGTGGCTTCATGGAGAAGTGTTAATTCCGAACTCGGGGCTGTGTGTTCAAGGAAAAGACAGCCCGTTTGTGGTGCAAATACATTGTTGTTATTATTTTTTCCCTTTTTTGTGTAGCACAGCTCGCGTTGCTCGGGGAGGAAATTCTGTACGAAACTCCCAGTGCTGTGGGATAAATAGAGATATCTTTGGAGGGGTCATGGGGTGAATCAACAAGAGCCTTTCAGAGGAATAAAAGCTGCTCCATCATCTTTTGCCTCTGCCTGTCCTCGAGTTTATGTAGTGGGGTGCTAAAGGCCCTGTCCCTGTTGTGGGGCCGAGAGGGAAGAGGTAGGAAATTTGGGAGTCCAGGGAGGCAGGGAATGTTGTAGGAAAGGTGTTTTAAGGCTGTTTATCTCCCATGATCCTCCTCTGGTTTGATTGGTAGGAAGCCAGTTCCTTTGCATGTGTCTGCTTTGCCCACACTGGTGATTGCCGAGTGTCTTCTCCCTGTCCTTCTCTGCACCCACAGCCTGCAGTTATTTATAAATACTCATTTGTACTGGTGTTTGCAAGCAGATCTGCAGGGTTTTGGGGTGGTTCAGGTGGCTCAGCACAAGGCAGTGTGTGTTGGGAGGTGCTTTCTGTGCCTTGCCAGTGCACCTTTCACACCTGTGCGAGGTGACCTGAGGTCGGTGTTTCAGGTGAAGGTGAGGGGTGTCTGTTCCTTTCCAGGCAGAGTTTGTCACATGGGGCTGCTGTTGGGTTTGACATTGAATGGCCACCATCATACACGAAGGGGAAGATGGCCAAAACAGCTGTGATCCAGATGTGTGTTGCTGAGGACAAGTGTTACTTGTTCCACATCTCCTCCATGGCAGGTAATGTGCTTCCTCTCTTAGGGCAAAAACTGCCTGCTGTTTCTTGTGGTTAAGTTTGAACTTAAGCCTTGAGGAATGGCTGATATATCCTACTACACAGGATAGTAAAAATCCATCCATTTCCTGCCCTTTTCCACCTACAATAAAGGGATTTATTCTGTGAGTAATGCCTATGTATTGAGACAATCTTAGCTTGCCACGTGTGCCTGCAAACAGGGTGTGGGCTCTGAATGGGGGAGAGGAGTCTTACTTAGGGATTATTTTTCTGTCTGGGAGAGACTATTTTATTCCAGTTTTAAAAATTTAATTCCCTGCTCCTATAATGAGTTTTCTGCTTAGTGCCAAAACAAACAATGAACCTAAACAGGGCAGGCTGTGGGGGGTTTTTGTGTTTTGGTTTTTTGTTGGTTTTTTTGTCAGGTTTTTTTTTTTTTTAATTTGGCTTCAACAAAAAGCCTCAAAAATGATGGCTCTTGTGCTCTTTATTCCCAATACCTGCATTGTGTGACATCAGCTTTGGGAAAGAACACTGGGTACCTGGTGTGATGCAGCTGTGGGGAGAGAAGGGGGTGTGCTTAGCCGAGGCTGAATTCATTATGGATGTGAATAAAAGCTTCCAAATAGGGAAAATAGGGATGAGGGAAGGAGATGGCAGTTTTATAACCTTTGGTTTAAAATGTTAGATTGAAACTATGCCTGTGAGAGGTTTCTGATTTCCCTGGGGGACTCACGCTGAGGTATAATAGCGATAATTTTAATGTTGGTGTTCAATCCTTTGTCATTTAGAGCAAATGGGGTGGAAAATTTAATTGCTGGAGGCTATTCCATCAGGGAGAGCACAAAGGAAAATGATGTGAGGAGAGGAAGCTGAGGGAAGAGGGGCCATAAAGAGCCGGAATGCTTTTCCTTGTGGCAGGGGAGGTGTTGGTGTGCCGATGCCGAGCACGGCTGCACGTGGGCTGCTGTGTTACAGCAAAAGGTGCTCTTTCCTTCTGCATGGCTTCCCAAAATGCCTGTTCTTGCCAGTGGAAGGTGCACTTTGAACTGGGTGACTTGTGCAGGAGCCAGAGCCAACTCCTGCTCGTTATGGCAGTACATATGATCTGCAGAGGTGCTGGCTGAATCACAATAAAAAGCAGTGAGTCCCAGCAAAAAAACTCACTTTTTCCTGCAGGAGGAATTGAGTGTTCTTGGTCTGCGTATCAATGGCAAAACCGATTTTTTTTATTTATTGGGAAGGTTGTTTGTAATTCTCCGTTTTTTAGTATTTTTTAATTTCCTTACAGATTTCTCAGAACTTGCCCTGTTTCTCAGATTCTTGCACAGTCTTCAACTTAGACTTTTTCTTTTTTGTTAGTTTACTTTTGTAGGAATGAGGTGGTAGAATGTTGAGTGCCCATCCTTGAAGGTTTTCATGATGATTCCCTCAGGTGAAAATCCCTTGTACAGCAAGGCAGCTGTGCATGTTGCAGGCTTTTATTTGATTGGATTCTCTCTCCTTTGTGGAGGGTTTTCCATCTTTTCCTATGGCCCACATGCTTTGGAAATGCTGTACTTTGCATCTCACAGCACCAGGCTGCTACTTTTTGGGGTTTGTTTTTTTTTACCAGCTATTTTTTGGTGCTTTGGGGTGGCTCTGCCATTTCCCAGTCCACAGCACATCTGACTGTGGCTGTAGCTGCAACTGTACTTGTACAGTGGCAGCCATCAAAGAGCAGAGATAATTGTGCAAAAAAATCAAATCAGTGATGCCAAGTGCTCGCTGAAGCACATAAATACATATTGCAGGACTTAGAAAAGGTGATGTTTGCAATGAAAACCAAGGCAGATAAGCACTGTGTGCCTGTGCAGCTCTGTGTGTTTGCAGGTACCAGATTTGCACTTTAGACTAATTCAGGGTATCCAGCTGTGGGGTCCTGGAGGTATGGATTTAAATAAGATGCTCTGAATTTTAAATGGGAGCAAACACACAGGGGAGGAAGAGGCTGTTATTGTTCAAGGATGAAGTGTCTGTGGCTGTTCTTCCTGTAGAAAATGAGATGAGAAAGCTGCCTGCTTTAATTCAGTCCTGTAAGCTTGAAAATGCCCTTTGATCCAGGATTGCTGTGCCATCAGTTTGGGGAGAAATCAAAATATAATACTCAGTATCTGTGTGCATCTTTGAACATTGTGGGGCTTTGCTTGCAGATGAGATTGGCATATTTGGGCTTGGCACAGCATCTGGCTGGTGAATTCTGTTATCCAGATGCTGTTGTTGGAGCAGCCCAGCCTTAGATCTCAGTGTGTCTCCAGAGAATCTGTGCTTCTGATGATTTCCCATGCTTGTGGATTAAACTGTTGCCCAGAAATGTGAAATAGCAAAAACTGTGGAGAAATTATTATGTGACAAAGAGTAAAATAATATTGATTTCATGTAATGAACACTGAATTTTGAGTGTTAAAGTGTCTTTCCCAGTGAGGGGTTGCTTTGTTGTTGTGTGATTTAACAATCAGAAAGACAAATAAGGTTTTGTTGTTTTTGTTTGGTTGGTCTTTTTTAACTTGGTTTGTTTTCAGGTGCAGGATGATTTGTGTATTTCAGGTATTTCCTTCTTGCTTGCCTGCAGATGATCCATCACAACCAGCTGAAGTTTTCAATCATTCCAGGGAGAAATCAAATCATCAGAGGAACTTTGGTGCCTTTTTTCCTTTAAAAGCACCAGGTTTGGCAGATGCCTTTGTGTTTGGGTTTTGTCATTTCCATTAGACTTTCTGGCATCTTCCAGTATTTAGTTTCTCATGTTTGGGCTTAATCTATTTTAGGTTTTCCCAAGGGACTCAAAAGGCTGCTGGAAGATGAAACAATTAAAAAGGTTGGCGTAGGAATTGAGGGAGATCAATGGAAGCTGATGAGTGACTTTGAAATCAAACTGAAGAGCTTTGTGGAGCTGGCTGACGTTGCTAATGAGAAAGTAAAACTTAAAACCTTTTTGTTGTGGGAGGGAATCTTGTTTCGGTGCTGTGCAAAAGGAGGCTTCCTTGTCTTGGCTGGAGTTCCATTCCAATAGCAAAGGTGTTCTGTGGGATAAAGCAGAGACCTACTGTAACTTATTTAGAAACTGTTTGAAAACACCTCTCAAAGCCTGCAGAACTGTCTTACAGTGAGCCAGTTTTTAATCGGTTTGTCCCCTCTCGGGTGTGTTCGCTTTTAATATTTACAAGATGTACCTTTTGAATTCAGCTGCAAGTGCTTTCCCTTTAATTCCCAGTGGTGGGAATGGCCAGGTAGCTCTGCTGGCAGTGGTGTCATTGTCCCAGCAGTGGCTGAACCTTACAAACAGGGTACAAGAAGGCAGCCCTGCTGCCATGGCTTGCTGAAGTCCGTGAAATCCTCCCTGCAGAGGGGTATCTGCCAGTCTAGAGCTGTAGAAATATCTTGATTCCTATGCTTCTTAGGCAGCTCTGATGTGGGTGCTGTTTCCAGCACCTGCTGAGCTGTTGTTCACCAGTTGTGCTGCATTTGGCACACCCTGAATTCCAGTTTATTCAGGGGTTGTTTGATGCAGGGATACCTGTGCTGCCTTTTTAGGGAGGGGAGCCAAAGGTTCATTGCTTTCCAAATTGTTCTTATTTCTAGCACATCCCTTAAAGCCTTTCTTTCTGTGTGCACCAGGGATTTCCTTACCTGTGCTTGGTCTCTCCACACATTTCTCATTATTCTGTGATGCAGCATCAACATTTGGAGCAGTGCTTTTCCACTTCAGAGTTTCTCTTCCTAGTGAGTTGGACATGACACAAATTAACTGTTGAGCTCACGCAGTAAGAGGAGCTGTTACTTCTCAAATTTGGCGTTTCCACAGTCACCCCCTTTTTTTTTTAATCCCATCATTCCACTCGGGATAATTTCTTATGAAGATGAGCTATGTGATCTCTGATAGCAGCTCAAAAGTCTTCTGCGAAAGAGAAAACAAACCAAAAATAAACTTGAAAGAGAACAGAAGAACAGGGTTACATATCATGGTGCAATGGGAGGGGAAGGACTGGGGGAGCCTAAAAAGAACAGTTGGGAGGGATTTTTTTACACCAGGCTCAAGGCAGTGAGCTGCTAATGCTGCAGTGCTGCCGTGCACGTTTTCCAGGCTGGAATAGCAGCAGGCTGTGCCCATGAGGCCTGGATCCTTGGGCTCTGAAGCAGAGTTTCCCAGACTGGCTCTCCAGACCGAAGTGTGCAGGCACAGTGATTGACAAGGCACTGCAAAGGCAATTGGAGGCAGAAGTGTGGTGGAGTGGCTTTTGGAGACTTGGGATGAGCTGCTTCCCAGCACTTGGAGCAGTGGTTAGCTCTTCTGCTTTGTGCTTGGCTTCAGCCTGACAAAGGATGGCCAACACGCACAGGCAGGCTTTAATATTCCTGTGGTTTTATTTGATAAATCCCTGGTGCTTGATACCGAGTTTTTCTAATTAGAAAGGCAAATAACAGGAAAATCCTGGAGGAGAGAGGGGGTGCTGTTTAAGTCCAGGGCTTTTATTTTATCAGCCCAGAGGTTGTTTTGTACAGATGCTTCACGTTTTTGATAGTGTGGCAGCACCGAGAAGAGTTACTGCTTTGAAAAACTAAGTATGCTTTCACTAACCCAGAGCTCCCTGCTTCTAACAAGGGACTGAGTACACTTTGCTCTTTTTGGGGAGGTGCAGGTGCTTTCCTTTTTAAACAAATCCTCTGCTTTTGGTGTTTTGTTTGTTTTCTTTTCCCCAGCTGAAGTGTAAGGAGACGTGGAGTCTAAATGGCTTGGTGAAGCACCTTTTTGGCAGGCAGCTATTGAAGGATCAGTCTGTCCGCTGCAGCAACTGGGGGAATTTTCCACTCAACGAGGAGCAGAAGCTCTATGCAGCCACTGATGCCTACGTAGGTACCACTGGGGATCACCATTCCAACCTCTGGGAGTCAATCCCTTCTCCAGGGTGCTCTCAGCTGCTGGTTATTTCTTCAGCCCCTTGTCTGCGGGTGTTCGCTGCAGCTTGTCACCACTTTGGGATGTGTTTCCTTCTGGTTTTGCCATCTTTCTGCTAATGAACCCAAATCTTGTTAAATATAACACGGGAGGTGGAATTGGAAAGCAGCTTGGAAGAAACACAGCCTTTGCTTGTAGCTAATACAAGAGAACCACAGTATGGATGGTCAGGAGAAGCTCAGTTGCATATGAGTTTTGTGGTTCTCCAGAAGTCTGTTTTTTCAGTATCTTGGATGAATTTGGGTTTATCTGCAGTTCTGTGAAGGGTTTTACCAATATGCTACAGGGTGCCACCTGCTTCCTGGGAGAAAATCATTCTTTATGGCAAGAAAAAAGTCCCTTCAGTCTCTTTTTTCCTAGGCTTAAAGGAAGGGAAGTGGGACAGTGATTTTTTTTTTTTCCTGACTTCTAGTTCAGCCATGGAGGGTTTAGCACCTGTGAAGACCCAAAAGAGTATCGAAAACGTTTTAATTTTTTATTTTGTGCCCAGTTCAGCTCTTGTAGCCATTTTTTTCCAGGCATTTTTTCCCCACTAAGCTTCGTTCACCTGGCCTGCCTTTTGGAGCCTCCCAGGAAAACACGAAGGGAGTAGCTAGTTTATTTTTCGACACACGTGTAGCCTAATTAGCACATTGCTGGCTTTAGGCCGTGCTTTTTTCTGTTAGAACTCATTATTCATACCAAGGGAAATACTAAACACACCGAGTGCATCTTGGTAGGTTTGTAGCTCTTCTCCTGGAGCACGGCATGAAATCTGAATGAGGTGAGCAGGTGGTGGGACTGGGAGCTGAGTACTGGGAGCTTTCTGTGTTGAAAGAATTCCAGGTTGGAATTCTGCTGGTCGCACTGTATTGGTGCTGTGCTTTGCCTCATTAACTCCTGATTAACTTTTTTTGTTGTTGTTCTTTCTCCGTGGAGTACTGAGTACTAATTATTTCATTTCTCTCCTAGGCTTGCTACATTGTTTACGAAAAACTGAAAACTATGAATAAGAGTGACCAGAAATCATGTAGTGTGAGGAAAGGTAAGTTGTCCATCCAGGAATGTCCATTCCATGAGGAATTTATTCTACATAAAATTGGATATTCTGTTTCCCAGCAGGTGTTTTAACAGTATCAGGTTGGTTTGGCTTCTGGGTGATCACAGGTGACTTGAAGAGAGAGCAGACAGCAAAAGGTCTTGGATGCCCAGGATAGCCACACTCTGACTGTTTTCCCTAGAATGCAGGAAGGGACTCTTAGGATGTTTGTTTGTGTTTGTCTCTGCTCTACACAGAGCTGGGAAGAATTCCTGCTGTCATTCCGGTTTGTTTATGGAAACACTTCAGTGAGTTAATTTCAGTGCTGCTGATGCAGGGACAAATACCTAATTTGATGAAATAGGGCCACAAAACAAGCAATGTTAGGAAGTAATGTTTTTACTAAGGCATATCAAT
Organism: Bombycilla garrulus; assembly: GCA_013400315.1. Classification (NCBI taxonomy): domain Eukaryota; kingdom Metazoa; phylum Chordata; class Aves; order Passeriformes; family Bombycillidae; genus Bombycilla; species Bombycilla garrulus. Next base: position 64,399 of record VXBU01012425.1, on the reverse strand, counting down.
AGGACCCAAATGTTTTAGAGCAGCTTAATATTATTTACTTCATCAGAGGAGATTTCAAAATCTTAGTTTTTGTTCAGTTCTATGTTTCATAGAGAAGATATTGCAGGTAGCTTAAAGCTGAAAAAGAGGGGTGGTCAGGGGTTTGTTTCCTTTTTGTTTAGGCTGAATTTTACTTTTCTGTGAAAGGCAGAGATGCAGGATTTGGCCTTGGTTTAGTCAGCATGTCCATGTTAGCAGCTGTTTTCCAGGAGCTGGAGGGAAGCTGGGAGGGATCTCTTGGTAGCAGTCCTGCTGTGTACCTCTTTTCCCTGAGCTTGTGTAATGGAAGAGATGCAGCGCTGAAACACTTGGAAGCTTGGCCTGATTCTCTGTGCTTGATTTTTAAGCCCCAGAAAATGCTGTCTTAGCAGCTGTGGATCTTGTAGGAATGCAGTGACAGGAATGGGAGCGCTTCACATGGAGATGTTAGACCCCAGTTATTACAAAATAACCAATTGTTGCACTGGTTACAGATGCCACATCTGAGGGCGTGAAGGAGCGCTTGGCTTCGCTGGCTGAAGAGATAACAGACCTGGTTTCTCTCATCCCTGACTCTTCTGGACAACTGGAAAACTTCCAGGGGTCAGTTTTTTTGCTGGCTTGTCTCTACCTCCACAATCCGTGTTTTGCTTTAATCTCCGATGTCCCACACAACAAAGTGCATGTGTTTGATCTGTTACCTGTTTGTTGTTTTCCAAGGAAATGCATTGTTTTGTATGTAGGAATATGTGTTTTCAGTGGTCTCATTTGACACTGAACCTGGCTGAGTTTTGTTCTGAAGTGTACTAACTGCCTTTGTAATTTTGTTTTACCTTCCCCGATTTTACCTCCTAGGGCTGCAGAAATACTGGCTGAGATATCAGAGAACATCAGCACCTTAAAAACCACCCTGTTGGGCTCAGGTTCCCCTTCTGGACTGGAGAGGAGCTGCAGTGCAAATACAACACATTTTGAAGCCAAGTCAGGAAATTTCAAAGCACAAAAAGCAGAATGTGCTGAGAAACCTGGAGATGACTTCAACATCTGCTCTGATGCTACACTGGCTGTCCTCTGGGAGGCAGAAATGGGTGGAGAGGAGGCACCAGGAGGTAACACTGCTCTGGAAAATGGGGCTCCAGCAGCCAGAGCTACAGACAAAGAGGACAGAGATGACTTCATGTCCCTGGACATCACTGAGCAAGAGCTTCAGGTCTTGGAACGTCAGGCTGCGGAGGAGCTGGTCAATGAAGTTGCACCCGAGGTAACGAGAGCTTGTTAAGTTCTAATATTTATTTCAGGTATTTTGTTTTGAATGGACAGGCCTCAGAGCTGAGGGTTGAGCTTAATTATCTTTGGTAAGAAGTTAAAGTGGCTTTTAGGAGATACAAAAGGTTGGAAGGTTGTGGGTAAAATAGAAATCACTTCGATTCTGAGAGTCGTGTTGATTTTGTAGGAGGCATGTTCCACTGACAACGAACAAAATGTGTCCTGTGTCATTGAGAGTGATGAAGAGCTGGAAATGGAGATGCTGAAAGTGAGTGCCTCAGGGTTTATTTTTCAATTTTTCTTTTCCAATGATGCTGCTCTGGGATCACAGTGGAGTGGAGCACAGTTAAGGGGAGGGAATATGGAGCAAAACAGTGTTGCTTACAGAGGATGGGACAGAATAAACACACGGATACCTAAAAAATTCAATTTGCTGGTGCTAGACTGGAGTATCATTTGCCTCCCGTGTCACCTTTACTACACCAGCTTGGACTTGATCCACCCACTAGATTTAAGCTGTTATAACTAAATTAAAACTTGGTTCCCATGCCATGTTACCTTGGATAAGCATATTTATATACCCTCCCATGCTCCAAAATAACTTTTTTTCTTCTTAATTTCTCAGTCTCTGAAGGATGTAGATGATTGTGAAGGGGTTTTACGTGAAGGAGAGCCCAGTAAAACCCGGAAAACTCCCGACACAGAAGTGGATGCAGCACCAGATGGTGATGAAGATGAAGGCATTGAGGAAGAGGAGGAGGAATATTTTGGTATGATCTTTTAAAAATCTTAGTGCGTGATGAAATAATTTTTTAAAAGAATCACTGTCTGTAGAAGCAGCAGCCGTTGGAAGCACAGTGACTTTTATTGGCTGGTTTCTCAAAACAAGGAGAGAAAACTCACCTGGGTTTTTAAGGGGACTTTGGACCATGTCAAGGTGAAAATACCAAGGTGTGCTTGGTAAAAGAGAGTGAAGTTCTGTCACAATCAGCTGGTGTCTGCTTTGTGGGAACAAAACCGGTGTGGGGGCCCTGCAGAGCTGAGGGAACCTGCTCGGAGCACAGCACAGGGCAGGTGACACCTCCCCTGCCTGCCACTGTTCTTTTCTGAAGAAATTCTGCCTTAGGGGTGATTTTGACTTGCTTTGGGGTTGTCCCTTTGGAGAGAAATCAAATGGGGAAAAGCAGCTGAAGTGTGAGGAGAAATGCACCTTGACTTGTTTGGATGATCCTGTTCCAGGTGATGCATTACAGTCCGATTGCATTATCTCATTAATCAAGCCATATGTTCTCCTCCTCATGCAGGGTCTCTGAGGAGTCTCTTTGCTTTTTTAATCCTTCCTTCTAGCCTGAAAATATCTGGTGTTTGATATCTCTCTCTTCACTGGAATTGCCTGAATTCTAACCCCTGGGCATCACGAACCATGAGCAGACTGTTGTTTGTGGAGACAATGCTTTATCTTATTAAAATTTCATCTCAAATGAGTGTTTTCTCCTCTCTCCCACTAAAGATCCACTGCTGCCAGAACCTGGAGAAAGCCACATCACGTGTCTGAAAACCTATTTTGGCCATTCTTCATTTAAACCGTGAGTATATTTTCTATTAAAATGGATACTCTGGGCTACGTGTTCCTGCCCCTTGTTCAACTGGATGCTGTTTTTATTACTGCTTACTTGAAAAAATGGCAACAGACAAATCCAGAAATCTTGTTCACACTCTCTTGTGTTGGAGATAACTGATCCACAAACACTGTGAAAACCGCAGGTAATATTTGTGATCTCCTGTGAGTGTGTGCATGAAGTGCTGCTTGCCTGAGTCCTGTTGGAGATCCCCACTCTGGCACTCGTGGCCCTGCCTGCAGCACTTGGAGGGTCTGAGGCAGCCTCAAGGGTCCCTTTAACCCACAATTCAACAGAATATGCAGCTTCATGCAATTTACTTGTTATCTGTGGTGGCAAAAATCAAGTATTCCCCTTTGTTTAATTTAAAGGGTCCAGTGGAAAGTGATCAATTCTCTTTTGGAAGACAGAAGAGATAATCTTGTTGTCATGGCAACTGGTGAGTTACCACTGCATCCTAAGAAACAATAAAAAGTCGTTCCCTTTTTATGGGAGAGGGGTAAAACAAACGTGGCTTGGTTTTTTTGGGCTCACCAAGGTGTTAGAATTGTCTGTTGTAGCTGCATAGAAAGCACAACTGTTGTTTTTTTTTTCCCCTTTCAGGCTATGGAAAAAGCTTGTGCTACCAGTTTCCCCCTGTTTACACTGGACACACAGGAGTTGTCATCTGCCCTCTTATCTCCCTGATGGAGGACCAGGTGCTGCAGCTGACGTAAGTTCTGTGGTGGCAGTGCCAGGCTACAGGCTGCTGGGTTCCCCAGGGACTCACCTGGATCCTGCCTGTGGCGTTTCTGGGGGTTTCCCATTTGCAGCTTGGTGTGCAGCAGCATGTTTGGCTGCCAGCTGCAGAGCAGGTGTTTCTCAAGCAGCACACACAGCCTGTGTCAGCAGTCTGAGATCTCTGGATTTGCCGTGTAGGTGAACCACAGGCTGAGGCTGCAAAGGATGTATGCTGGTGAGAGGTTGCTGAAGGCACTTATCTCTGGATTCACAGGCCTTTTGTGTCCAGAGCAAAATGGTGGGGGAGCTGTTTGAGGCTGTCAGACTCATGTCAAAGTTTGGATGGGCTTCCTTTGGGTCTGAGGAGTGACATCTGAACCCAGTGTAGCTGGAAGCTCTAGGCAATCCAGATTAAAGCTGCAGCACAGGCTTTCAAGAGGGACAGTGTGTTAGGTCTCCAAACACCTGGCCTCTGCACTTCTCAAGAGATCTGAGGGGGGAGCTTGTGGGTGACAGCAAATCACTCCGACAGGAGCAGTTTTAGGTGTTGTCATGATAAATCTCTTTGATTTTTTAATACCTGATAATGGTTTCTCCACATGTATTCACTTCCTCTTGTAAGAGCTATTCACTTCTGATGCTTTTTTGCTGAAGCTGTGGGAGTCATGCTGAGTTGTCTAGTTCATTCCTGCCTTGTCCAACTTGGGAAGAGCGAGTCTTTTGTGAAAGAGGGGATATGAAGATGTTTTGAAGTGACGAGCGTGAATTACGTGTGGCATTTTCTGCTGCACGTCGTGGCTGCGTGCAGATAAATGGCTGGACAGCCTGAGCTCCTTGACTGTTACTCAGCAGGGTGTTTGTGTGTTCAGCTGCTGCTTTGACTTTTCCACTGTTTTCCTCAGTGGAAGGGGTTTATTCACTCCCTTCCCTGTGGGTCATTCATTTTGAAGGCCAAGGAGACTGAATTTCTACAAACTGCAGCAGTTTGTCTGTCAGTCTGGCTGCAGTTTGGACTGAGCAGCAGTGGAAACCAGGGGCTCTGAGACAATGCAGCAAATCACCAGGTTAACAGGTTAAATATGAGTTGGTTGAGCTGGTAATTAGTATGTCCTTAAAAACTAGCCACCTGATTTAAAATTAGCAGATGCAGCATCAGTAGCTCACAAAAGATTGAACAAGATAAAAAATTGTGGGCTAGCAAGGCTTACAGCCAAATGTGAGGAATTGCAGCAGCGAATAGTTAAAGAAAATATATTTAGCACATTCGTTTGGATGTTTTATTTGTGAACTTGTGCAAGGAGAGTATCTTCTGTTCTCTGATTCCTGCTAATCCAGTGTGTGTCTTGTGGAGACAGCTGGAGGGGAAGTGGAAGAGCATTTGGGTGGCAGGAAGAGCCATGCACCACTCCTGCTTTTTCAAAAGGTGTTTCGCACAAAGATCCTTGAAGAAAGTAGTCTCTGACCTCACAGCTTGAACTTCCTTTAGAAATGCTGGCACAGTCTAGAAGCTAAAGCTTGGAGAGCACATCTGTTCATGACTGTGCTTTTTTTTTTTTTTATTTCTGCAGAATGACTGGGATTCCAGCTTGTTTCCTTGGTTCAGCTCAGTTGAAACAGGTCAAGGATTCCATCAGAGGGTGAGTTTTAGCCAAGCTTTCTGGTACTCTGGGCTGTGCTGGAGGGGTAGGATGTCTCCCTGCTCCATCATCACTGAAACTCCTGGTTCTGGCCCAGCGCTGGGACCTGGCACTCAGGATATTGTTTGCATTCACCACGGCTGAGAGTGTGGGGAGGCTACAGCTGCCCTCCTGTGCCTGGGGAGATGGATTGATTCACCTGTGTTCTGATTTATACCTGATTTTAGTCAGGTTTTAGGCCTATCTGTCATCAACACAACCGTCCCTTCTTATTCTAATGGCTGGCAAATCTGGGTTTTCTTTTCCTGTAATGCCTTGCTTTCCTGTGTCAAAACATTCTGGAGCATTTTCTATGGTCTTCACTTAATTCCTCTTGTTTCCCATCAGGAATCTGTTGTTGTCATATTGTTATCAATGCAGTCATGATTTGATTGAATTTCATTGTCTGGAGTCTTCTCTTCTGTGTCAGTGTATTTTTTTTCTGTTCTTTCAGGGGCCAGTACAGAGTCATATACATGACTCCAGAGTTTTGTTCAGGGAACTTAGAGTTACTTCAGGACCTTGACCAAACTGTTGGTAAGTTGGAGTTGAAGACTATGGGTGAGTTGGCACCCATTAATTTATAATTATATTTAAGCCTTTTTTATCATTCAAGACTTTTCACCCATTTCCTGGTGAGAGTAGTGACACCATTTACTTCCATTCACCACACGAGATCCTGTCACTGATGAAAGAAATCATATGTGGGTGTTTGCTTGAGACAATCAAGCTTTGTTACAATCCAGAAAACACAACAAATGGCACCTGTAATTCTTATTTGTGACTGTGATGGAGAAGCAGTGAGTGGTGAAGTTCCTGTTGGAACTAGCTTGAGATTTTGATCCATGTGAGGCATGTTGGATGTCTGGAGCTTGGGTTGTGGAGGGGGGAGACTCCTTCACAAAAAAGCTCTTGGACTTTTTTTGTGAAAGAGGACTTAAAGTTGGTGCAGCAGAAAGCAATCCAGGAACAAAAACTGAAGCTGGTGACTTCTCAGGAATGCTGGAGCTTGCTGTGCTGTGGTTTTGTGTCCTCCAGGTATCACCCTCATAGCTGTGGATGAAGCTCACTGCATCTCTGAGTGGGGCCACGACTTCAGGAACTCCTTCAGGAGTTTAGGCTTGTTAAAGAAGACTCTGCCATCGGTGAGGTTTGGCTGTGTTGGGTTTCTGATACAAGAGAAGGGTTTTGTGTGATAGTTTGGAAATATCAGCCTTTAAATGTTGTGCTCTGGGTGTATTGACCATGCTGGTTTTTTTTTGGAGCGGCCCTGTCAGTGATTGGGCTTTGGAGATGTTTCCCCAATGTTTAAACAAACAATGTTCTGAACTTGGACTGCCAGAAACTTATGAAATTTAAATTGCTTTGCGTCTCTGTGCTGAGGAAGATGATGTCCCTAAGCTTCTGGTTTGATACTGGAGGATTTTGTTTTACTTGAGTCGCTCGTAGGAGCATGCCACTGATTTCTAGACACTTCTCAAGCCTTTATTGCATAAGCTCAAGAAATTAGACCTGAACTTAACATGCTTTTATTGGAAGTGTCATCTGGTATTCCCTAAATGTAGCTAATCACATCAGTGAATTACTGTGGTCTCATGCAAGATACATTCAGAATAAAACTTTGTATTTCGAGTGTTGTGTTCCTGTTTGCTCTCTGAAGAGCTGTGGTCTAGAATGTTCAAGAAGCTCAATATTAACTATATTTTTTAAATGACTGAACTTATCCAACGACCCACACATTCAAGTGCCTGTTCAGGTTCTGCATCAGTAGACTCCTGAGGTTTTTGGTGTAAAAAATGATCAGTGAGAGATCATGGATGTTATTCTCCATCTCTTTGCAGGTCCCCATTATTGCTTTAACAGCAACTGCGAGTCCCTCCATTAGAGAGGACATAGTGAAATGCCTGAACCTGAGCAATCCCCAGGTCACCTGTACCAGTTTTGACAGACCTAACCTGTACCTGGAAGTTGGACAGCAAAGTGGAGACATCTGTAGGGATTTGAAGCAGTTCCTAACTAGGAAAGGAAGGTAAACATTTAAGCCTGGTTTTGATCCCTCGGATGTGGGGGTTTTTTTTTACAGGCAGGTGGCTTTTTTTGTTGTTAATCTTTACATGTTGTTGTTATTCTTTTCAGCAGTTCTGTGTATGAGTTTGAAGGCCCCACTATCATCTACTGCCCTACAAGAAAGGCCACAGAGCAGGTGGTGTGTGCACTGAGTAAACTCAACGTGGCCTGTGGTACCTACCATGCTGGGATGGGGAACAAGCAGAGGAGAGACACTCACCACCAGTTCATGAGGGATGAAATTCAGGTACGTAGGAAACAAAATTTTCTCGGTCCTATTTACAATCGCAGAGTTTTTGGTAGAAGAAAATTTTGGAATATTGACCGGTGTTAGCCACGTCCTCTATCTGTGGGTGAAGAAATTGCTGGTCTGTGCTGACAGGCATAAGATTCCTGCCATATCTTGTGAATTTCTTAAAAATGTGTGGTACCCAAGGAAAATGGTGGCAACTGGAACAAGATTGCAGGTTCTATGAGCTGCTTCTTTCCCGGGCAGCAGAGGTATCCTGGGACTTCTTGTGTTCCTTTCCTGATCTGTTTTGTGCCTGTTGAGAACAGCTTCTTGAAAACACTCCTGCATTTGGCACAGCCCATCATCCCTCTCATGGTTATGAGACACGCAGCACTGTGGTTGTGCTCTGGCCAAACTCAGCACCGCGGGTCTGCGGCTGTTGTCATTCAGGCCGAATTTAGAGTCTGTGGCAGCAGATCCACACCGAGCACGTGTGAATTAACCCAGGCAGGTTCTTTGGGACCGCCTGTAGGCACGTGGCTCCTGTTTTGCAGTGTGTGGTGGCCACGGTGGCCTTTGGAATGGGCATCAACAAGGCCGACATCCGGCTGGTCATCCACTACGGCGCGCCCAAGGAGATGGAATCCTACTACCAGGAGATGGGGAGAGCCGGGCGTGACGGGCTTCCCGCCGCCTGCCACGTGCTGTGGGCCACCACAGACCTGGCCTCCAACAGGTACTGCCCTGCCCTCCCTCCTCAGGGCCTTCTGTGCCCTTGGAAGAACCTCTCTGTCTCTCTGCTGTTCTAGCTTCCTTGGGGTAATGTTTAGAGGAATGTGAATAAAGTGCTGTCCTGAGGATCAAGGTGGCGGAGAAGCAGGCGGGCAGCTTGGGTCTGGTTTTAGTAGGATATTTTTTCTGTCTCTTCCTGGTGAATCAGAGAGCATTGTCTGGCATTATTTCATTTTTGGTGTGTGACACGGGAGCAGTGGTCAGCATTTAAATCTCTGCATTTTTTTGCCCCCGTCTCAGACGCCTCCTGAACGAGATCCGCAATGAGACGTTCCGGCTATACAAGCTGAAGATGTTGGCAAAGATGGAGAAGTACCTGGTGTCCAATAGCTGCAGGAGGAAGTGAGTGCTGGAAGCTGTTTAGTGCTTTGTCACTGCAGGCAGCTTTGGTAAGAGCTGCTGGGCCTCGGGCACAGCTGGGGGTTGTAACCAGAAGGCATCTCAGTCTCACAGTGTATTCTACGAGCACAGAAATGTTCTGTTCTGTATTAATAAGCAGCATCAAAAGTACAACCTTCAGCACATCTATACCTTTGCTTATTTGCTGTTTTTAAGAGAAGACTTTTTTTCTTTAGAGGAATCAAGGCTAAATAATTGGTTCCCCGGTGAATTAATTAATGATGCTGATTTCAACTCCATTTTCTGCAATAAATTTCGTGTGTAAATTTGTGGTCTTTTATTGAATTCTTTTTGTTCCTTTGGGTAGAATCATCCTGTCTCATTTTGAAGACAGACAGCTGCGGAAGGTTTCCTCTGGCATCATGGGCACAGAAGAGTGCTGTGATAATTGCAGGTCCAGGTAAGCTTTCTTCCCTGAAGGCTGATCCTAGAGGTTATGTTCTCTCAGACCACCTTACGAGGCAAATTATCTAAGAGAACTGACTTTCACACACCTGATCCTGCAGCTGTTCAGCCTGAGGTTTATTTTTGAACATCTCTGTAACCTCCTCCTCCTAGTGAGTGGAGCAAACCATGGTAAGCTCTTAGGCTGTGGGAAAGCCTGAAAACAGCAGGATCACAGTTTCTAAAAGGGGTTTAGAGCAACACTCAGTGCAAAACACTTCTATTCATCAGTTTAAGCCCTGTTAGGTAATTAATCCCACAAGACAATGCTTGCAAAAGGCGTGTGGTACCAGGTGTCTAAGGCTAAATTGCCCCAGTGCCCAGGGAGCTGTTCTCCTGTGCTGACATGTGCTCTTCTAACCTTGCTAATAATCTCATGGATGTGCTGAGGGGGACTCAGGAGGCTGATAGTCACAGAGGGATGAGCAGAAATAACTTTATCACTTTCTTCTGTAGTTACAATAAAGCCTTCCCTGAAGTTATAGTAAAGCATTCCCTGCTCTTGCTGTTAGCCTGATGCTTTCTGATCCCAGTCAAGATGTTGGGCTGTGCTGCTTTCTGGGAAAGTTTTACCAGTTTAGCTACTGAATTTCTGTATGTCAAGGATTAGGATAGCTTTGCCTAGCCTCTACTACAACTAAGTAAAAAAAATAATTCAGAAGATCATCATTTCCCTCTTTGCAGTCACCTAGCTGTGCTAATAAAGAGCCAGGTAGTGAATTTGTATTGCAGAACTAAAATCACTTGAAATAGATAATTTTCGTTTTTCTCCTTACAAGTAATTTGTGCCAGTAATTTTCCAGTGGGTTCTTTCAGTCAGTAAGAAATACATTAACAAACATTAAATAACCTTTAATGGGGTTGCTCTTTACTCCTGATTTTTGCTTTTCCTTTACATTCTTAAAGAAACAGGAAGAAGCTTTCAAGTGCTGGTAAAGAAATGTTGTGCATGCCCAAACCAATGCAAATATTTAAATACTGAACTCAAAAGATTGCTGAGACAATGTTCTTAACAGCAGGTGTTGTGGAGAACTTACTGTTGGATTGGGCAGTTGTCTAAGTTACATTGATAGAAATATAAACACGTCTCCAAGTTGTGTTGACATAAATAATTAAATGTGTTTAAATGTACAGAATTAGGACTGACATTAGAGATCAAGTACAAATCAATCACTTGTGGTTATTTCATTTAATTATTTCATTAATCATTGGGTTGACAAGGTTTGGAGCAAGGGAGAGGGGACTTGATTTGTTTGTGCTCAGCTTGGCTTCCTTTGTGCCTTTCAGGGGCTCCTGCCTCACAGTCCCCAGTGACTTTGACAGCGAATTGCAGGACTTTGGGAAGCAAGCACACCAGCTGCTGTCTGCAGTGACTGCCCTGGATGAGAAGTTTGGGACCAGAATGCCAATTCTGCTTCTTCGAGGGTCTGTAAGTGATGGTGCAGCTCCTTGTGTGTGTTCTGAGGGGAGGGGCTGTGACAGTGTCCATTTTTTCTTGGGGAGATGGATGTTTGTATAGAGAGGTAGTCTTGACTTTGGGGAGCTGCTCAGATCCGCTCCCCATGCAACAAGCAAGATGATTATCCTCTCATTTTTTTATGAAAATGCTTCATTTTGATTATCTTGAAAGGAAGAGCCTTTTCAGAATGAAGGATAAACATCTTGGCTCAACTAGTTAGCTTATGTTGAATAAAGCAAAGGATGGCTTCCATTGTGGCTTGGAGTACTGAAGTAGGAAGTAGGGTACCAGAATGAATATAAATTAATTTCGGTACACCTTTAATTTTAATTGTTTTGAAATACTAAGCAAGAAACTCACTGGGATAAGAACAAAATACTCTGTGTTTGCAAACTGAGGAGAAAAGGAATGACCTGTAGTACATTATAAAGCTGGGTAAATGATGTTCCTTGTTTAACCTTTTAACGAAGTGACGCTGCTGATTGTCACACAAGTGTATCCTAGCGAGAAATGAACCTGCCACCACCTTGGCAGAAAGTAGGTTAGGAGTGGAATAGGTTAGAGGAGGCTCCTCACATACTGGGCTTTTGTTTCACTGCTTTTACTTGAAGCTTCCCTGTGCAAGGAGTGGACAAATCTGACAGATTTCCTTCAAAACTTGCAGTGCTCTCAGCGCTTGCCAGACCGGTACCGGAGGCATCCTCTCTTTGGCTGTGGGAAAGAGTGGCCAGAGAACTGGTGGAAACTGCTCTGCCAGCAGCTGATAATGGAAGGGTTCCTCAAAGAAGCCTCAGCCTTCAACAACAAGTTTGCGACCATCTGTGTGCTCACCCAGAAGGTATTTCTGGTAGTGACGTGACCCACTGAGAGCTCCTCCTGAGTAATGCACAGCTAAGCCGTGTGGTTTATTTCTTACAGGGTAGAAATTGGCTGTCAAAAGCTGGATCTGCCTCAAATGCAAGTCTTCTGTTACAGTCCAGTGAAGACCTTAATCTGAAGAGGCCTTCTACCAGGTAATTCTCTTGAACACTTCTTTGCTAATATCAGATCTGTCTCTGCAATCTGTTTTTGGAGGAGGCAGGGTTGAACAGGAGGAGGCTTTGATAATCCTCAGTGTTGTTTTTTTTTTCGTGAAGAATGACGATTCTAATAACGAATCAATAACATGATTTGCCAAATGCATCCCTGTACCGACTTGAAATCAGTTTATTTAGCAAAATGTTATTTTTTGAAGGGCAGAGTCACTATACAATGGAATTAAGATGTAATTAATTGCATTACAGCATCAGGCATTCGCCTGTGCTCTCCAGGCAGCGCTCCCCAGGCACAAAAGGAACAACACAGTCACCAGGCAAGCAGGTCTGTACCAGTACAACCCTCCTGCAGTGTGATCCATCCTTGCTCATGTTAAGAAAAAAAGATCAACTTGCAAACATATCACAAATCAATGTTTTATCAACAGCAAACTCAGTGAAAATACTGTAAATCAGAATTTGTCTTGTACTTTTGGGTTTATTTTATAGATATCTCTATATGAGATGTTCTCTGAATACAGAAAAGGTGCAACTCCTCCAAGAAGCACTAACACGCTTAACAGGTACAGTATTTGAAATTAAAACAGATTTACCTAATTTTGTGTGTGTTAATGGGGACACTGGTTGTTGGGTGATCATTAAAATGAGTGTTTTCTTGTGAAATGTGGAAACGTTTAATGAATTAAAAAAGACAAGTACCTAAAACTTTCTTTATATTTCAAAATATATTGTATTTGCAAGGTTTCACAAGTTAACATCAGGGAGCATGGAGAGCTCTGCTTTTCCACACTGGTCTGGAGAAGGCTGAGTCCAGCTCTAGGCTCCCTCAGGTCAAAAGAAATTAAATAACCTCTTGCAAAAAGAAGACCAAATAATTTGTTTTCCTGGCTCGTGTGCTGCTTCAGATTAAATGCACCTTATATTTCTGAGAGGATTCCTCCTTCAGGCCACCCTCCTGGTGCTGGCAGATGACAGGAAGAGAGGCTGTACCACTGAGGTGAAGAGTTGCCACTGCAGCCATGTGAAGAGGGATTATTTTAGGGACAGTTAAAATCCAAATCAAGTTATTTTGCACCGTGCTTAGGAAAGGAGGCTCTTAGCCAGCCTTGTGTGGGCTAACAGATACTGCAGTGTAATCATGGCAGTCCAGTCAAGGGTAAATGTCCCTGAGCCCATGGACTGGGAGCTGTGCTAATTCCTCTCACAGCACAGCAGCTGTGTCCCTGTCACTGATGGTTTTAAGGTGATCACTGCTGTTTTCCAGGATTAATGTTCTCAGCCATGGGCAAAAATGAAAGGTGGGATGTCACAGGGGACAAGTGACTGTTAGAGCTTTCTTTGTTCAAGATCTGGGGATCCAGTGTTAAGAGATCTTGTTGAGTTGGGTTGCGTTTTTTTCCCCCCCAGACTCCCACAGATATTTTGTCTGCTTGAGATTTGTACAATAACAGACTATTTTTAGGTTACAGCACCAGGTCAGAGAAATTGTGACATTAAGGGTACTGCTGGTTGTACCCCAACCAGCTCCAGTCCTGTCTGGGGGCAGAGCTGGCATGAGGTGCTGCTGGAGCTGGCAAAATAAGTTGGGCTGCTGCTCTCCCACAACCTTGAACCAAGTCCCTGAATAAATTGATTTAAAGCAAGGCTTGCTTCACACTTAAATTTTTTTTGTTTTTTGTTAGTGTTTCAGGGCGCTCACCACTGAAATCTCCTTTGAAGCCCCAAGAACCAGGTGTTTCATCCCGAGAAAAAGAACTAGAGGTAAGCTTTTCTGGGATGGGGAGGATGTCTCTGAATTGCAGCCAGCCTGCAAACCACAGTCATTTTCTTTTTGGACAGCTGCCTTGGACAACTCTTAAAATTTCTGACTTGTTTTGAATAGAAGTCCCAGAATAGGACTGAAATACACGAGGAGGGATTAATGGCTTGCAGGGTTTTTGGTGTATTATTGGGAAGATCAGGGAGGTGCTAGCTTTTGCTTTAGTAATGATTATGTCTGTGAGTGATGTAGAGCTGCTTCCTGAGAATTTGGCTCCTTCCTTCCTTCCCAGACTGCTCTGTATGGCAAGCTGCTGACTGCTAGACAGAAGGTAGCTAATGAGAAGGAAATTCCTCCAGCTGTCTTGGCAACCAATAAGATCCTGGTGGAGATGGCCCGGATAAGGTAAAGCCGGCATGCAGACATGTTGTACAAACTGGGGAGCTTGCAAGCCAGGTCACAAATCCCTTTCTTGCTTCTGTTGGGAGAGTGGAGGCATCTGAAGTGCCTCTCCCAGCTACTAAAAAGGCATTAGGCAGCAATAATTTGGGAATGTCTTATGTTGTTGTCTTTCATCCTAAACCAGGCCTACGAGCACTGAGAATCTGAAGAAAATTGATGGTGTGTCTGAAGCCAAGTCCACCATGTTGGTGCCTCTCCTGGCTGAAATTAAGGACTTCTGCCAAGTAAATGGTTTGAAGGTATGATGAACTCAAGTGTCTTCTCCTTGGCAGAAGCCTTAATGATGGGATTTGTTCTGCAGCAACGGAGTTGTCTTTCTGTTTCACAGAAAAGTACTTTGATCTAGCAGTGGGAACCAAAACATGCCTAGTTTTTTAGCTGTTTTCAGGGAGTCTGTGTTGAGGAAGTTTAGCTCAAATTGAGAAGTTTCCCATGCAGACTGAATGCCACAGCTTGTTCTGATGGAATAGTTTCACAAGGAATGAGGAATACCTCAGATGATGTGTTGGTTCTTTTGCGAGTTCCTTGGATGACGCCGTGCTGGTTTTAGTCAGATGAGAACATGTGGGTGTCCATCTGGATTCCCTCCCTGCTTTAGTTTTTCCCTCCTTTCTCTACTTTATGATCTTAAAAAAAAAGTTGGTGTCAAAACCAACCTCCAGAGAGATGAATTATTCTGTTGGTGTTACTTTGTCACATAACTTCAGATAATGGGAGGGTGATCCACTGGTTGTCACTGGGATACGATCAATTTAATTCTGCTTTGTCTCACTTAGACCGACACATTCCCCACACCTGAATCTAAGGTTCAGAAAGAAGCATCTCCCTGGAAGCGTGCTAGAGCCCTTTCTCCCTCGGAAGAGGTCACATATATCCTGTTCCAAGAGAAAAATTACTCTCTGGTAAGACTCCTGACTGTGGAAGCTTTTGCTTTGCTGAAAACTGACAGCAGGGATGCTTTGTCTTGAGGAGGGAGATATGCAAGTTGTCTTAAATCCTCTGCACAGTGCTGGATGGGTTGCTTTAAAACTCCGAGGCAGTACCTTTCCTGGGAAATGGCAGATCCTCTTACCTCTGAAGTAGTGGTATGGAAAACTGAGGTGGGATATATAATTGAGTTCTTAATTCCACAGTAAGCAACTCAAGTTGCTGTGACTTTTGCTTTGCCCCTCCCAAGAGGATGGGTCCAATAGTCCCCAAGTTAAAAGTGTACCTAAGGATGAATTATCAAAAAATAGTTGTACAATTATTAATGGGCAACTTGATGCTCTGTATCCACAAATCCACAGTGTGTGTATTCCTTGTGGAGAAATTAGCAAATTGAAACGTGATTTTCCGAAGAGGGCAAGATTCCAGCTGGAAATCTGTCCTTGAGAAAAACAAGTTTGGGTCAATCAAGTTGGAGATGCTTTTCTTCAAGGCCAATGTTTTAAGAGAAGAATTCATCCAGTGTGTGAAAATGAGGGGTAATAATGAGACAGCTCTTAGGAACATTGCAGTGTTTGGGGAGCTTTGTTGCGCTGCCGTGTGCCGGCGTCTCTGGATTGTTTTTTTGGGAATGACTCTTCCATTATGTGAATCCCTCGTGCATTTGTTTCCCCAGATGGCCATAAGTGAGAGCAGATCTCTGCCCCTTGCTGTGGTTGGCACTCACCTGTCCCAGGCCCTGGCAGCTGGCTACACTGTGAGCCTGGAGCGAGCAGGTTTGACTCCTGCAGTGCAGCAGGTCATTAGGGACGTCATCTGCAATCCTCCCGTTAACTCAGGTGAGCATCACTGCCTTTACCTGAAGCTTCTCGTTCTCTGGATTGCCCATCAAGGCTTGGGGCAGTGCCAGGGTCACTGCTTTCCTTCCAAGGTTCAGCTGTAAAATAACTCAATCTGGTCCATAACAATGTGGCAGAGCTTTATAAATCCTCTGAGTCGATTGTATGGAAATGATTGAGACATCCCTCTTCAATCTGTGTTTACTTAAATGTTTCTGGGAAAAAATATCAGCCTGACAAAGTATTCCTATAAGTATTGGCATCCTCAGAAAACACACTGGGAATTTATCACAATCTAATGAGTCAAACCCATATATTTTTACCTTCTTAACCTTTTCTGTGCCTTAATCCATCCTGTGCTCTAATGAGGTGCAACAAATGTATTTTACAATATAAGGAAACTGAATCAGGGCAAGAAGCTTAAACAATTAATACTGTATTTCTGTTTTTTTCCAAGACACCACCAAACTTCAGGAAATTAGAAAACTCACTCCTGCAAACATTGAACTGTATCTGATCAAGATGATGATTGCACTATTGGAGAAAGAGGATAGAAATAAATCTCAGGGTGGCTTAGGTATCAAAAGAAGGCTGGTGTGGCCTGAAGGGCAGCAGGGAGAAACAGGAGCAGCTCAAGCAAGCGGGGAAGGTGCCTTGTGGAATAAAACACAGGTTAGTAAAAGAAGGTTATGAAACTGTTCTTCTGTAAAATCATGTTTTCTTTGTAGGAGCAGACTAACAGAATGTTGTTGGTGTTTCCAGCAGTGCTTAGTGTCCCATCATCCCAATCCCTCTCTCCCTTGGTTTTGAGTAAACTGCCGCCTCCTCCTCTGAAGGCTCAGAGCAGAAACTGAGGATTCTTTTTGGATAAATGTTGACCTAGGAAGAGGTCAGACCTGTGCAGCTTAGCTGTGATTTGTTACACACAAGTTCTTCCCAGTATGAAAATGTGGATATGCTCATTTCTTTGTAGCAACCAAATCCAGGTTGTGCCCTATTTTGTTTCTGTGTATGGGTACCTAATAACCAACCTGATGTGGGAAAAGAGATTCTCCTGCTATGCAGGAAGGTTAAGAGGATGAAAAAGCCAGAGGCAATTCCAGCCAGGAATGTCTGTCTTTGGTTTCTTATATTGCTTGAAACTGCTGCGCACAGCCTGAAAACAAGTGTCCCCTGGAGGACAAATTTTGGAAAAGAGGGAGCTCTTTGTTGCTGTTTGAGAAAACCTAGGGCAGTCTGAGCCCTCTGCTGGCCTCGGGGACCCCAAGTCCCAGTTCAACACCTTGTACAAAGGACACCCTGTGCTGAGTGGTAAAAAGAAATACCATACTCCAATCCTGTGTTGGATTTCATGTCTGTTCCTTACTGGGCTTTGGGCTGATTTCTTAAATGCTGGCTCAGACAATTTTTCGAACATTGCCGTTTTGCCAAATTGATTTTCTTGCTTCCCCGAGTTCTCTTTTGTTTCTACAATAGCTGTGTCAGAGCCTTCTTTTTCCTGCAGTTGACCTCCTGACAGTCCAATTGCCTGAGCTCTGATCACACTTTCCCACTATTAGCTCCAGGAGCAAAAAGAAGCAGGGAAATGACATGCTATTAATAATCAAATTAATATAATCCAAAGGAACAGACTGCAAATAAGAAAGCTAATCCAAACAGTCTTTATTTACTTCTCCTTCAGAAGATTCCCTGGTTCTAATAATTCTCTGCAGCAAGCAGTTTTGACTCTCTTAATGGTTGTTCTTGGATTTGAATGGCCTGACATTGCTGCTGCTTTTACGGGGTAATGGGATCAATCCAGCATCCAGGGAAGGAGCAGAGAAAACCCATCTGCGTGTGGTGCCCTTGGCTTTGGTAAACAGATGTTCTTACTCTAATAAAGCATGTGGTAAACTTGCCATCAGTGAGGATTTTGGTAACTCGGGGAGGTGTAGCTGATGCAAAAATGTCAGCATGGCTGCTGCAACCTATGAGCAGCAGGATGATATAAAAACCAGGAGTTGATATCTCTGTGCCCACTTGAGCTGTACAAACACACTTGATAATACAACACTTGTGAGTCGGAAGTAAATATTTCAAGTTTTCAGAGCCATAGGGATGGAGGAAGTGCTTTTCTCCACTTAAAAAAACAAACAAGGCCCAAGTACAATTTCCAGTCGCTGAGTGTTTGAAACGCATGAACTTGTTCGGATTTTATTGTGATGAAATGAATGACAAATAGGCAGTGCCCTGGTTAAGCAGAGGTGTTGGGATGTGGCTGATGAGGGCCTGTGACCCAGGTAACATGGTGGTTCCTGTCTGTCCCAGGGGAAGGCTGCAGGGAGTGTGGATACGAGCCTGGCAGGCAGCAGGGGTGCAGCAGGCCCCTCAAAGCCCATCACCCCGGCCTCCTCCAACCAGCCCGCCCTCCATCCCGAGGAGGAAGAGCTCTTTGCTGACTCTCTGACAAAGGTGAGACTGCAGGAGCACAGCCCAGACCTGGTGATTGGGGTGGGCATCTTCGACAACCAAATTCTCAGCTTCTGTCGGGGTTCCAGAGTGTCTAAAACCTTGGCCATTTCTCTCATCAGCATCCCTGAGGCAGTGGTGCCATGTTGCTTTTATTGCCCTTGCTGTGTCCAGATGTCCCACTTGGACAGCAACAGACGGCTACAGGAAACTTTTCCCCCAGTACGTTTTGTCAGCTGTCTCATGGCAGATGCTTCCAACGTTTTAAGAGGACATTTGGTTCCTTTTTTTCCTTTTAAGTACAGGGTTCTGTGAGGCCGTGCCGATTTACATTATGGTTTTTTGCACTGGTGGGTACAGGAACACAAGCTGTACGAGCATACATTAAGAGTTTTTATTGAAAAGGGAGCATGTGTCTGACCAGCACCACTTGCTGAACCCCTTTGCTTCAATTTGAAGCATATTGCTGTGAGTGCAAATTATTCTCAGAGTTTAATTCTTGAATAATGTGTTGGGTTCAAGTGAGGCATAAGCCTTCCCTCAACAATTTGGACAGTTCACTGCTCCAGCAGAGCGTCAATTTGAGTAGAACTGTGTGGGTGAGCCAGGCAGTCGATGTGCATTTCCTTCCACGTTTCTGCGTTTGTTTCCTTCCAGAAGTTGCATCCCCCTGCTAAGAGGAGAGTACCAGAATGGTTTGGAACTGCAGCAGCAACTGCTGCGCCTGTAACCCAGACCAAGAAATGCAAAACGGAAACCAGAAAAGGGATTTTCAGTTGAATGTGGAAATCAAGATGACTCGTTTTTCATCTTTCCCAGCACCACGAGCATTATCTGCACAGACAGTTGCGTCACAGGGGCTTTAATCGCCCCTGCTCTACTCTGCACTATTCCCGCTGCTGCCTTTTCCTCAAGCAGCGCTTTTAGGACTTTTTCACTATGTGAAACGGGCTGTTAATAAACAGATTTCAATAAATAACCGCGTTGTGTGTGTGTGTGTGGGGCGGGCAGGCCCGGGCCGCGTTGCCATGGCGACGGGCGCGCCGTTTCCGGGGCGGGCCGCGCGGGGGCTGCCGGGAGCGGCATGGCTCGCTAGGCGGCGGCGGCGCGCGGGTGAGCGGGCGCGCGCGGGGGCCGCCGTGAGGGGACGGGGACGGGGAGCAGGGACCGGCACCGGGGCCGGGACACCAGCGGCGACGGGAGCGGCCTCCCCGCTCTCTGCGTGGCTGTAGGGGCGGCGAGGCGGCGGGAGCGCCCCCCCCCNACGCCGCTGGTTTCCGGTCGCCCGCGCGCCCCGCTGCCACTTTGTTCCGTCCTGCCGGTGGCCGTGAGGTCTCTCGCTGACCTGGTGCCCGGTTTTCCTACCCTGGTGTGTCCGTGAGGGCTGGTTTGGCGTTCCCACTCACACTTCTTAAGGTTCCGGTAGTGCACTGACACCTTTGCTCTGTTATTGAAGTCCCTGTTCGGGAAGAGGAGGAGCAGACGAGAAATAAAATTGCTCGCCAGGGATGTGGTCGTGGCACAAATCGATCCTGGCACAGCTCAGGGAGCGTTTGGAGAACGCTCCCAGGCCCAGAGTGGGGTTCTTGGCGTGTGCTGTGTAGGGCTAAGAGCTGGGCTCTGTGGGTGCCGTCGAGCTCAGCGTGTTCCGTGATGAACAGATATTTCTGCTCCTGATTAGCTCAGTGATGCCGACACCTTTTTCTCGCCTTTTCCCGTGGCAGAGTCATGGACCCCAGCTTGCTGAGGGAGCGGGAGCTGTTCAAAAAGCGAGCCCTCTCCACGCCAGCCGTAGAGAAGCGCCCAGCACCCTCCTCGGATTCCTCTGCTTCCAAAAAGAAGAAGGCCAAGGTAGAACAAGGGGGCTCCTCCAGCTCAAAGCAAAACACAGGTGGGTCTAAGTCTCCTGTCCAGCAGCTGTTTGGTGTTTCCCACCTTGTTGCCTTTAAGCTTAAAAAAACTACCGCGTATGACGGTTTATTAATGTGAATGACGCTGTATCTGTGAGTTTTGCTGATGGCTGTTGTTGTTCTCTTAATTTACCACTTTTGTTAAGAAAGTCACTTGCACAATGTGAAAAACCCACTCCCTACTGTGTGTTAACCCTCATCCCATGGCTTGTTTGCTGTTGCTCTGTTGGAGGAATCGCTCCTGCCAGAATTATTCAGCAGTGCAACTGTGCTTTGGTTCGTGGATTTCAGTGCTTGCTGGACAGGCAGTAGCAGTGGTGGCACTCATTTTCTCTGTGTTTGCCATGTTGGATAGGGCCTGGAGCAACCTGCTCTAGTGGAACGTGTCCCCATGGCAGGGGGTTGGAACTGGATGATATTTAGAAACCCTTCTGTGATTATTTCTGGCAAAAGAGCACCTAAAACATGTTTGAAGGGCTTTCATACATGAGATGGGTTTTGCAAGGTGCATCTTGTCTGGCGTGCATGTTGTAATTAGCAGCTGCCCTTGTTCCACCTGGGAGCTAAGCTTTGCTCATGAGCACCAGGCATTCCAGAGGTTTCTCTCTGTTTTACTGAGGAGTTCTGGCATTTCCCTGGGATGGTGGCACTAATAATGTGTCACTCAGTATCAGATAAACAGTTCATACAGCAGCACCAAAAATAGTGGGAGTGTGTGGAAAATGCAGCACCAGGGAGAGGATTTGCTCTGAAAGCAGTGGCAGTTCTCAAGTGCACTTTAAAGGTCAGATCAAATGCCAGGAGTTACTAAACCACAAAATACCCTGTTGTGCAAACTCAGTCCCTGCTCATGTTTTGAATAATACCACACGTGGCTCTCTCCTAAACTCCAAAAGAAAAAAATAGAGCTAAAAACAAGAGAGAAGAATGTCAGGGAGTTTGGGAGGAGTGAAGCATCTTCTGTCCCAGGGGAAGAGTCTGGAGTTTGGATATGTGTCTGCAGCTTTTCAGGCACCAAATAAATTATCAGCCAGACATTCTAAAATAAATTAAGAGAGGCCAGGTTTCCACCCATCCCTTTTTCACTCTCTCCAAATAAAACAAAATTCTACATCGAATATCCTAAGCTGCGTCACTGGAAGGGATGGGTAGTCGGGAAGAGGGCAGAGGGCACAAATGTGAGTCTGATCTGGAGGATTTGAGCAGATAAAGAAGGTTTCATTTTGTTTCTGTGGTTTTGGTGGGCTGAGGGTTTCTTTAAGTGCTTTTGTGGCTGCCAGACAATTCGCTTACACAAACAGGGACCCAGTGTGGCTCTGAGGAAATAAACTCGATCTTTTATGCTGCTGGCTGCGTTCCAGGCAGTACCAGAAAGGTTCCAGGGCTTCCACAACATTTTTATGCTGTGGAGTCAAAATCCACTGCCTCAAAACCCATTTTTTACTTCACTTGCCGGATTGGCAGGTGCCTGACAGGATATGTGGGTGTCTGGGTCTGGGGAGATGGAGTAAAACCCTGATGTTGAGGAATCCCTGTCCCACCTCCCCAGAGAAACAAAAGCTACGGTGGTCAGTCCTGGTTTTGTTGTGCAGTGGCCACAGAGGTGATAAATGGAGTCACAGTGTTTGTGTGTTGGCACTGATGGTCGCTGAGTGTGTGGTGCCCACAGGTCCTCCCTCACTCTGTGGTTCTGTGATTCTGTGACTCAGAGAACCTGCTCTTGTCACTTTTTGGGGGAGGAGAGGTATGGAGACCACGCTAATCTTCAAATGACTGCACAGCTAAATCTGGCCCTGTCTGTGAAGTCTGCCTCTGAGCTTCCCACTGCTCCTACAGCAATTACTATACAGACACTACTATCATTATCTCAAATCGTTATTTCAGCAAGTTATTTGAAAAAAAATCAAAGCTGGTTTACTCAGCTCTGGATAGGAACTGGAAAATAAATGAAATGGATCAAATCTGTTTGTTTTGTTTTATTAATCAATAGTAAATGTGACTGCGGTCTTTGTCTTAAGACCTTTGTCTCGGTGGTCTCTGCCAACACCAGTCGAGAGCCGAAATCTTCAGGGGCTGTTTTGTGGGAAAGAGTCATCCTGAGTCTTCTCTGGTGCTGTGCAAGGGGACACCTTTGTCTCCTGTTCCTTGTGCCCACACCCATTCCCCTTTGCAGACCTGTGAAGTACAGAGCTGGGCTGAGTCCCAGGACTTGTCATTCATTCCGTGTGCTTCTCTTCTGAGGAAGGCACTGCCAGAGCAGCAGAGGCTGGCGTGCTGCACACACTGCCCTCTTGTGTGCAGCCACGATGGGTGTTTTGTGGGAATGCTGCAAGTGTCCAGAGCACTCGCTTTTAGAAAAGAGACATTAATTAGTTCAGTGCACCCCGATGGCTAGGCTGGCCTCTTGAGCAGGACTTTGAACCTGATGCTGCCACTACAGCAGAAGGTAACGTGTCATCGTTATCACCCTGACATTACCTTCATTGCACCCTAAATTGTCTTCTACTTGGGGCATTGGCTTCCATCAGTTGTGCTTTTGAGTTTGCAGCAGCAAGGGGGAGTGGTTCTGGCCAAACTTCGCTGTCAGAAGTGTGTCTGAGACGGATGGCTGTGAGGATTTGTGACTGTAGGAGGGATTTTGCTTCTGCAGGTGAATCCCTGGACTAGCTGTGCTAGTTCATAGTGCCCTGGGTGTCTTGTGACTCCATCTCAAGAACCAGGAGCACATGTCAATTGTCCAGATCTTCTGGAGCTCAGTCATGCTCAACCTGAGAGAGGGATTTGATATATACAGAAAAAAAGAGATGGTAGGTACTGGCCATAGCACAAAGGTTTTTCAGACATGGACGGACTGTGAGGTCACTTGTGGCTGTGGCCATTTAGGTGGGTTTTGTTTCCTTCATGACAGGAGTGTTTTCTGGGGTTAATGCAGTTAAAGAACTTGTCCCACGTGTAGCTTTGCTCTGGGATATTTCTGTGTGGGTTCAGTAGTGTGAAGGACTTGCCAGGAATTGGTGATGGCCACGCTGCTGGGCACTGTTATTACAGTTGTCATTTCTTGAATGGTGTTAAGAATCACAAACACACCCCAGCTACAGAGCACTGGTGAGCCAGAGGTGTGAGAGTTCTGCAGTCAGGACATGAGGAAGGGCTGAGTGTGAGCTCTGGGATGTGTCAGCAGGCAGGTGAAGTCCAGTGAGATTCTCTTGTGCAAGGTGAAGCTGCCCTCCCTAGCACAGAGCTGATCCTGGCGTGGCCTCCTGTGTGAAACGTGTTGGCACCTGAGAGCTGCACGTGGGCTGGGTCACATCCCCCTCTTCAGCATGGCAGGCCTGTGGCCCATCTCCCTGCCTTCTTGGCCAGAACTCCATCAGTTCCGGTTTGGCTTTGAAAGTTTGGGATAGGGATGATAGATCCAGCATGTCCAACTCCCTGTAGCGTTGTGGTTGCCACGGAAGCAGCAGCTTTGGGGCAGAGAGCTGTCCCTGTCCATTTCCAGCAGGATTTTTGGGAAGGTCAGATGCTCTGAAGGTGATGGGTCATGCAGGTCTCAATGCACAGAAATTGTTGGCCAGACTGCATATGAAGTAAGGGGAGAACAGTTCCCTGGAGCTGGAGAGGTGGGGGAAGAAAGGTTCAAACTACCCTTAGGAGGACTAGAAAAGACCGTTTTAGGGATACATTTCTTGTTGGCTTCGTTTTCCTCCCACCACCCTCTGTTCTAAAAGCCAGAAACCCATAATAAAAAGAGCTGCCAAAGGCTAACATTCACCCAGTCCTCTCCTGCCTGAAGGGTCTCTTGCCATTCAGCCCTTCTCTCCCAACTTTCTTCTTACCCCTTGTCTGTCTGTCCTGTCCCTGTGTGGTTGGTTCGGTGGGACAACGCTGCTGGCTTTGCACTGAACCTGATCAGACTGTTGAACATTTTATAAATGTTTTCTTCAGTTAAGCAACACAGTTTTATGCACGTTAGGCAACATTTGTTTGGTCAGATAGACAAAATTCTATGCTAGTCACTCAATATAAACAGCAAAAGTTCATCTAAAATCAGAAATCTTTTTCCCTCCCATAACACTGCAATAGATTGTCTTTCTGCTAAGCACTTGGAAAGCCTTTGACAATTATTCCAGAGATTAAAATTGCAACTGTGGATATTTATGTCCAAAAGGAAAAAGCACACGACTTGCTCATTTGTAAGGTACAGGAGGCTTCATTCGAGGTGTCAGACCAAGTTGTCCAAGTGCAGGTGCTCAGTGCTGCCTACACCACCTCTGTTTCACGCTTCCTGAAGCTGTTCATCATTGCTCTGATGGGGTTGGGCTCATTCTCCAAGTCCTTCACAGTTTTGTTTTTCACGCAGCAGCAGCAGTCCAGCAGTTCATACAGGAAAGCCAACACCACCAGAGAAACTACAGTGAAGATGAATATGATCAGGATAACAAAGCAGGCAGTGTTCCAGTTGTCGTGGAAAGGGTAAATTTTTTGCACTTGGAAGCCCAGATAGTGGGAAATGGATGTAGTAGTCTCATTCCAGTGAGTGCTGTTGAGGGTTGCCATTCTTGAAGAGCTGTCTGAGTATGCTCACTGGCACAGGTTTGTGAGCTGAAACACAAAAAAGCTGTTGAGAACTCTGTCAATCAAGAACATGCTGTGATGTTAATGACCAATTGGAGCTGCTTAAAACTCAGACTAAGTGCTCAAAGTTTCTACAGACACGGATTGTTGCAAACTCATCTTTGCTCACCAAAAATATCAAAATCCAGATGTGTACATTTGTGATAGGACCGGAAGGTTTATTTTGGCAGTGTCTGGTTCATGCAGGCATCATGTGGTGTAAGTTATTCAGGAATGAGAGAGCCTTGCTTCTCTATTTCAATTACATGCACAAGCAGAAAGCTTACAAACTAGATTTTCAAGGTGTGCAGTGGTTTCAACCGCCTGTCCATCATCAGTCTTGAGGCTGGGGCTTGCATGGTGTCAAAGGCCTTTCTATTCTGGAATTGCCTGTTAGCACAGACTTGTTCACCTGCAAACCTCTCTTGCCTTCAGGAGGGCAGATTTCCTGGCCTGTTCATAGCCCTGCTCATCCACTGCTGGGTAGTTTGTGCTGGAGAACCTTGGCTCCCAGATGGCACTGAGGGTGTTTGGAAATCTTGGTTGTGATGCTGTACTCATTGGGGTGGCTAACGGGGAAAACCCAACCCTTCCTGAGGAGTTCTTATTTTTATTTTCATTCTGCCTGGCCCTGGCACCAGCGCTGTCTGGTGCCACCCAGCAGATGAAAAGTAAGAAGCTGGCTTCAGCAAATCTGCCTTTGCTCTGTAGTCATACCTAATAAACCTCCTCCAAGGAGCTACAGTAACTTCTGCTTATCTGCTGTGGCTGTAGGATTTGGTAATAACCTTTGGTTCGTCAGGCAATTTAAAACTGGGTGTGGGAGGAGGAGATCAAGTCAGATCTCCATATTCCCTTGAGGAAATAGCAAGGAGTTTTTAGGGGGAACATGATGGGGATGGTGTCAACTAAAGCAGTCAGAGCTTTCATAATTTCTGTGAAATTACCAAAGAGAAGGATATGGTTAAAACCAGGATCATGCTGCCAAACCAGCTTGTGATCTCTGTGTTATTTTTATTGTTCAAATATACATTTTGTTCTTTATCCTTCTGTTTTCAGTGGATTTGAACTGAAACGGAAGAGCTTTGTTGTTGGGAAGGTCCCTGGCATTAGTGTTCTATGCAGACATTTACTGGAGCAGTTGCAGTAACTTACTGTTTCCTCTGTTAAATCTGTAACTGAGTACACAAATTAGTAATTGAATATACAAAGTGTGATTGAGATGGATGGGATTAATTAAATTGTTGGTGGTTTTGTTTTGTTGGTTTGTTTTGTTTTTTTTTTCCTTAAACAAAAGTTTACAGAGCAAATCCAAGCTAAAAATACTCCTGGCTTGAGTCAGGTCCTGGCTTCAAGAGAGTGGCTTGATTTGGTCACGATATGGGAAGGAAACTCAGCCAACCTGTTATGGGGCTAAAAGTCATTAGGGTTTTTGAAGGGGTGGCTTGAAGACTTATTTTAAAATCTGTGAGAGAAAGAAAGAGGGGGGAGCTGAATAATAAAAGGATTTGGAGTCCCCTTTGAGGAGTAATTAAAATAAGCAGGATTTAATTGTGTATTTTAAGTGGCAAGAGGATACCTTTGGGAAAGAAAGGAGTTTTGTAAACGGATTTCTAAGACTGAAGGTTTTGTTGGAATCTGTTACATATAAGTTTGCTCTCTTTGTAAAAACCAGGCACAAAAATAGGCTTGTTTCTGTGATGCAAAATTTAGTAATTTTTGGTGGGTTTTTTTTTCATTTCTATTGCTCAGAGTGATCAGGCTCTGGGGCCACTGGAGGGATTGGTCAGATCTGCACTGTGTAGCCCGTAGAGCTCTCTGCCAAGGCAGAAGCTCTGTTCCCAAGAGGAGAGGAGCATCTTGGGCACGGCATGGCCAGGCAGGAGCTGTGCTGGCAGCACGGTGCAGTGCAGCAGCCATTCCCTTCCTGCTCCACAGCCATTCCCTTCCCATTCCACAGCCATTCCCTTCCTGCTCCACAGCCATTCCCTTCCTGTTCCACTGCCATTCCCTTCCCACTCCACAGCCATTCCCTTCCCACTCCACAGCCATTCCCTTCCCACTCCACAGCCATTCCCTTCCCACTCCACAGCCATTCCCTTCCCACTCCACAGCCACCCATCGGGCAGCGGTTTGCACAGTGGAGAGATGTTTGTCTTGATGCCAGGAGGGGGAATTTAATGCTCCTTGAGGAGGATGGTGATCTCCTTAGTTTGAGTGAGGCGAGCTGCTCTTTGCTGTAATTATTAAAATACAAGGCTGAAGCAGCTTTTGCCGGCTGTTCAGAGTTAAAACAGCACTAATGAGGTTAGTGTCCTTGAAAGCTGTCAAAAATGGGCTGGTTTCCTGCAGTTCTACTTATTTTGTAGTGGTACAGTTCAGACTCGTATCATCAGGCAGTCTGATTTGCAATCGAGTCAGCAATGGTATGCATCCAAAATGCAGTGACTTAAATATTTAATGAACTGGTTCCTCTAATATCAGCACTAGGTTTTAATTTAAAAGCATTAGCATCTTTGGGCACTGCGGAGGAGCAGCTTTATTTGAAATCATATTCACGGAGCAGAGGGAAATAACTGACAGAAAATCCTTTTAATGCAGCGCAGTGCTATTCTTGTTTAAGAAAGCACTGAGCAGACATCTCGGGGTAAAAGCATTTACAAATCTCAGGTGCATTCTAACCCGGCTGTTTGCGTTGTATCGATGGCTGCTCCCGTGTTTCCAAAGATAACAGCAGGATTTTCTCCCTGCCCAGGGTATACCATATTTCTAGAACAGGTTTCTCTTCCACACACACAGATCTCCTTTAGGCAGCCTAATTTACGGAATACCCCCTGGGAGGTAACATTTCTCACATTTCAGCTGGAGCTGTCTTTGTTTTAAGGAAAACCCTTTCGCTGTCATTTAGGTGAAAACACACAGAATCGGTCACAAGGGATGTGGGGCTGCAGGAAACCAGCCACCTCCCCTGTAAGGTAGAAATCCATTTTGTTTTCTAAATCTTGGCTTGTTGTGTTCGCTTTGCTGTAAGATGGAGTGGGCATCAATTTTCCATTAGTGCACAGATGGTGAAAGTGCTTGTCTGATCGTGCAAGACAAGCTGCTCCGCGTTCAGCGGGATAAACCCTGCTCAGCCTAGAGAAAAATCATTTTGATTCCAAGAAGCTTTTACAGGTTCTCAGCTTACAGGCATATTTTCTTTCAGTAATCAAGATAAACCTCAGAGAATGTTATAAAATGATACACACCTACCTCTTGTGTGAAAGGATGCTGAGAGAGCGCCGTTCTGGTCCCTTTTTTTAGTGCAGCCTATGGCACAGCTAAGATGGAGCTTTCCTTCCATTGGCCGGAGCACGGTGCTGCTGACAACTTCCTTTGTGCTCATTTGCATCGAGCCCTCAGCCCCAGGAGTAAATCATTCATAAATATGACTCTTACTGTCTGGAATAAGAAGCAAACGCCTCCCTGTTCTTGTTTTTTTGGGATGGGATGAGCTCGTTAGCAGAGGAGCGGGTGCGTTGGCCACGACCCCGCTTTGCTTTGTGCTGGAATCAGCCATCAAACCATGACGTTTGAAGTGTTAATATCTGCAGATTTCCAGCCTCACTGGGTGATTAGATTCTCTTGTTGAACTGTAGCAGGCTGCAGCCAGGCAGATTAAACAAGATAATCTTCCTGACTCAATTGACAGAACAAAAACCTGATAAGTCGTCTTAACTGTTTGTTGTACCTCTGAATTTATTTTGGTCACTGCAGACCTCTCATTACATCTCGGCTTTTTCTATTCATTTATAAAACGTCCTACAGAGACATTAATTTTTAATCTTAAAAGGGAACCGTGTAGGGGAAAAAAATCCCTGTGGGCTTCATCTTCACGGGGAGCTGTCTTTTGTTTTTCCTCCTTCTACCATCTTAATTTAGTAACCAAAATAAAATACTCTTCTGTAGCTGGAGTTACACTGATTCTTCTATGTCAATTTTAGAATTGTTGTGCTGTGTAAAGCCCCTAAGACAGTGTCATGTAAAAGCTTCATGATTCTGTTCTTTTCTCTCCCTTCACTGATTTTTCCACAGAAATAAAAAAAGGTGCTCCATATCTCTGAGATAGCTGTTGTCCTGTCAGATGTGCTTAGAAATAACCAGAGGATTAAACACTCCTCATGGTGACAGAGAGGTGATGTTCTTTTTCTGGAGTAGCTGAAATTCTAAAAAACTGTTGCCATTAGGTTTGAGCAGTGTTGTGCTGGTAATGAGCCTGTGGTTTGTGATAGTGGTTTGTGGATATTTGTGTTTAATGTGCTGTGCTAAGAGCTGACGTTAATGAAATGGTCATTAACAACCTTGCAAGAATTTCTGAAGCAAAATGACAGCAAACCTCATGATAAAGACAGCCAGAGCTGACAACAGAGGGGGTTCTGAGTTGTTGTTCCAGTGATGTAACACACCAGGTTGAATTGGTTTGCATTTGTTTAATAAATTCTCCACTAGAGCTACTTTAAACAATTTTTTTTTTTTAAATCACAGCCATTCTTTACCTGCTGTGTAACCACTGAGTGCCTTTTGGGAAGAAGGGAAGCATTCTGCCCCCTTCCCAGCAGCAGGAAGGTGGTGGAGCAAATGCAGTGCATTATTTCAGCGTGGATTAGTGTGGTGTAAATGATTATGGGATGTTAAGCCACCAAATTGAAGTGTTTTCTTGTGGCACTAACTCTGCGGTCACTTGCTGCTTTCTTAACTTTTTATTTGTGGAGTTCTGCTCAGAAATATTCCAGAGCTGTGTCCTCTGAGTCTCTGGGACTGAATCAAGGACTCACCTGAGGGTGGCTGCTCCTGCCACTGCTGTTTCTGTCCACAGCTGTCATTTCAAAAGCTGCTGGAAGTAGAGTGAGAACGTGATGGAGCTCAGAGCCAACAGGAAGGCATGGAAGCATCCTCTAATGGTTTGTTTTCTTTCTTTGTAGATCACAGCAATGGATCATTTAACTTGAAAGCCCTTTCAGGAGGCTCCGGCTACAAGTTTGGAGTCCTTGCTAAAATAGTGAATTATATGAAGGTATGGTGTTTTGGTGTAAAATAATGCTGTTTTAAAATACTTTGGTTTTTGTCCTGTGGTAGCTGGAAAATGCTGAATGGTTCAGCCCTTGAAATTCTTTTACTGCAAGAGTGAGAATTTCAAGAAACTGCTTGTTAAATTCCAAGTGTTTCAGTAAATAAAATTGCCAGCATCTTGTTCCATAACTGAAATCCTAACGATCCCAGGTCACTTTTAAACCAAGATAATGGGGTTTATTTGCAGGAATTTCAAGATGTTGTCAGGATTTGGGATTCTAGGACTATTGATCAAAATTAAGAGTAATTTGATGTCAGTCTTAGTAACTTTTTAGTGATTGAGTCGCTGAATAAAGAAAATACAGAACTGTAATAGATCCTGTTTGCTTTTCCAGACCCGGCACCAGCGGGGTGATACACATCCATTAACCTTGGAAGAGATACTGGATGAAACACAGCATTTAGATATCGGACTCAAACAGAAACAATGGTTAATGAGTGAGGTAAATAAACCTGAATTATACACATTTATTAAACCATTAAATGTGTAATCCCTCCTTCAAGAAACTATTAAATCAGACTAACATTCCTTGCTGCCAGCACTACTATTCAAGGGAACAGAAACCTCTGCTCTGGCAGCGTTGGTTGTGAGGGAAACTTGACTTTGCTGAAGTCTTTCAAAGGGTAGCTCCAGGTTTCTTCCATAATGAACCAGCATGTCAAAATGGAATGGAAGAGCTCCTCCCAAGAAGCCTATATAAAATTATTGCTGAGCTTTTGCCAGATGAGAAAAGGTAAACAAATACCCTGCAGCACCAAAATTGGGTCCTTTCTCTGTTAGAGGTGCTCTGTGTCATGGTGAATTGTGCCTAGGCTGGTGGATCTAGGATCCAAGGATTTAAAATCCATTTAAACTCAAACCTCCAGCCTAGAAGCTATAACATGTAGCTCACGTTAAAAAGCAAGTGGTAAGAGTCTGCACTGTTTCAAGGTTTGAAGTTTCTGTCCCTTTTACAGGCTCTAGTCAACAATCCGAAAATAGAAGTTGTGGATGGGAAGTATGCTTTCAAACCGAAGTACAACTTGAAGGACAAAAAGGCTCTGCTCAGGCTCTTGGACAAGCATGACCAGCGAGGGCTGGGAGGAATCCTTCTGGAAGACATCGAGGAAGGGCTGCCCAATGCACAGAAAGCCATAAAGGTGAGGAACACGCGTCTGCAGTTCAGCTGGTTCACTTCTCAGAGCGAAGAGAGACACTAAGAGTTTTGTCATGAGTTGTTTCTGTTCTTTTGGTAACTCAGAAGCTATGTCAGCAGATCTGATGTTGTGGCCTTTTCTGTATTTCATCCTTTACGTTCAGATTTGCCCTGATGTCTCAGCACAGCTCTCAGAGCTCTTTCTCACAAAAGACTCCTGATCTCCCACATTCCAACTGTAGGCATTTAGTTCTGCTTTCATACCTTGACCTCAGTCCTCTGAATCTCATTTTGATTTATTTGTGTGTTTCATGGCCAGTTACTTTGCAGCTTTCTCAGTTTGTTGTTACTTTCTGTAGCACAAGCTCTGGGTCTGCTGGAGTTGGAGACCTTCAGCTTGGAAACAAAGTGATTTTGAGTTCTTCTTTTGCATTTGTTTTTGAGGCTTTAGGGGACCAGATCATCTTTGTTAATCGCCCCGACAAGAAGAAAATCCTTTTCTACAACGACAAGAGCTGTCACTTTGCTGTGGACGAAGGTAGGTGGTGTTTTATGTGAGTTTCTATGACAGTTGATCTGAATTCATCTAAAGCACCTCTGTGCATAAGTAGTCTTCAGGTAGAGCAGTCTTTTAAGGTGATAATGAAATATTCAGCGTGTCCAGATGTGAGGGGAGTGTTTATATTAACACGAGGCTAACAAGACCAGCCAGTGAGTCCAGTGGTGATATCCTCTGCTTTATGATGGGTACACTGGAACGTGGCACCAGGAATCCAAGAGTTGTCCTCAAGAGTAGTGGTACAAAGAGACTAAAAACCACCTCACTGTGAATAAAATGGCATCTAACACTTTGCTGCTTAAGGGGAAGCCAAAAAAACGCAGAAGAATGATTTGTGGGTGCAAGATTTTTGTTGGGTTTTTTTTCCAGTTTATTAACCACGTGCCTTTTATTGGTGAAGGCAGCAAGAAGCCATAAATGGAACAGAAGGAGGGATCACGGGGGGATGAGATATGAGCAAAATTCTTGAGAAGGGGGTGGTTACAACTGGGAGAAGAGCACAGATCTGGGGCAGTGCTGCTGCCCAGAGCTGGAGTGGATCTGGGGCTTCACAAGTTCAGCGTGTTTGCTGTGTCACAAATAGTGGTAAAATCCTCTGATGCCGTTTTATGCATAGAAATTAATTACAGAAATCAGGGTGTGTTCCAGTAGTGACATTAATGCCAACACCAGGTGTCTCTAAATGCAGAAAGGGGAAGGCAATCCATGTCAGAAGATCTTATTTTGAATGACTCAGTGACACTGAACACTTCCTTTTGTTTATGTATTGTTCTTGTAGCATGACACATACAGCCATTGCATCACACAGCATCACATTATGTATGATTAAAAAAAAAAGAGTTTTGATACAAATGAATGCTCTACTTACAGGACCACAGGAGTATGCATAAAGATCTTTTTTTCTTTGCCTACCTCCAAGGGAATCTTTATTTCCAACAGAATTTAGCACCTGAAGATGTGTATCATTAACTATTTGTTACGTACTAAGAGTACACACTCAAGATTGAGAGTAATCTCAGTAATAATAGCTTTGTTTCACAAAGGTGATTAAGTAGAGGTGGTATCTACAGCATTTAAAAATACAAAATATATTTTAAAAAGTTGGAGTGAATTTCTTTTTACACAATAACTTCTGTCATTTCGTGGTAGTGGCACTGAAATTATATGCAGTATGCAGAATGGATTCACTGAGAAATTTCTGATTTCCAAATGTTTGGGAGTTTACCATGAACCCTGTCATTCTGTTGAGGCAGTGCCTCTTCAGTCCATCAGCACACAGTTTCTGGGGGTCTGAATGTGGCCAAAACATTTAGAAATCAGTGCTCTTGCAGTAACTTTTGAGACAGAGCTTTTAAGTTTTAGCCACTGGTTGTATCATAGTTGTGTTGCTAAATGAATGTTTTTTCTTGTGCAATTTTTTACAGATAGCAGGAACCCAGCAATACTAAAAAAAGTTATCAGAGGGAGGTCTCTACCCTATTGCTATTATCTTGTAATAACTCCAGGATTAACTCTGAAATATCATAACAGAGTCCATTTTGTTAAGCTGTAGACAGAGGCATCAGGCAGCCAGGATGAATCCTGGGCTCTTTTTACACCAGACATGTAGCACACCGTGATTGCTTAGGAGCAAGCAATGCAAGCTGTTTCTATGAGAGGGAGGAAGAGGTTAAAAATCCCCTTTAAAACGCGTGGCCTCCTGCTGAAGGAAGGCATTTAAGCCTGTACTTCGTGTCCTGAAGGGATCCAGTGTGCAGTGTTTGTAGTTCAAGGTGGCTCTGCTTCCTTTTATCCGCAGGTGGCAGCAGCTTCCCACCCGAGCCAGAAGTGATGTTTTGTTGTTGCTCTGTTCCTGCTGGTTTTGGTTTTCCTTTTGATGCTTTGTTCTGAGAGGGGGCGAGAATATTTTCTCTTTTGTGGCTGTTGTGATCCACCTGCGTATTCCGCAGTGCTGGAAACATCCCTGAGTAGGTTCACTCACTCATTGCAGCTGGAGCAGGTCCTTATTCCAGCCATGTTACCCTGTGAGGAGGGAAACCCATCCCTCCCGAGCAGCTTTGCTTTAGGATTCTTTCCAGAGCAGCAGAAGGGTGTCTCTCAGGGAGTGACTGGCAGGATTGTCTGTGCACAGGATGAGTTATGACACGTCTCTGCCTTAGCAATGCTACTGCAGCTCATTATCTGCGGCAGCGTTAAAATGAAGTTTTTAAAAGACTGCAGAATAAGCCTTGAAGTGTTGGCAGACTCTTTGATCTAGCAGCCGGTGACAGTTCAAAATATGTTTCTAGTTTAATGTTTATCCTCAGAAATAAGGTCTCAGTGCTCCTCGGTGCACGGTGCTGCCGTGTGACATCCCGGTTCAGTTCAGCCATGTGTTGGCTGGAGTTGATAGCCTTGAAAAGTCGGGTGTCCTCTCCCACTGCTGCCTGAGCTCCATCAGCACAGAAAGAGGAGCTGCCAGGGCAATTTGGAGCCCGCTGCCTGGAGCAGTGGGAGGGCCTGCTTTCTGGCAGTGCCTGCCTCTGGCCTCGATGGCTGAACAAGCTTTCCTTTCTCCCCCTGTGAAAATAAATCCCAATGTAGCGCAGCAACGGAGCGGTGCCTATATATCGTGATCTCAAGGGTACCGGAGAGGGTTTTAGCAGTAAGGAAAGGCTTTTATTCTTCCTTTTATGTGATTAGCCGAGGAAGGTTCAGATTGCATGTGTTCCTTCTGGACTTCCTGGCTAATTAATCTGCTGTCAGTGGTGTGGAGCTGAAAGTGTTTATAAAAGCAGGGCCAGATTTCAGGTGCTCCAGCCAAGTCAAGCGCTGCGTTTTTGTGCTGGGGCGAAGCACTTTGCATGTGAACAAGGCTTTCACCCCTGTGCTGAATGCTGAAAGGCCAGTTTGATTGCCTAACTGCTAGAGATGGTATCTTTCCCACCTGAATGCACTGCAGGAAGTATTTTCTTGCTAAAAAGTTCAGATACTTAATTATTTTAAAATTCTTCCTAAGCCTTTGAAGGGCTTTAGAGAATGGTCAAAGCTTCTTAAATTTAACACTGTAAAAACTGCTCGGGATCAGTGCTGACTTATGGCTGTGGTGGTCCAGGGACAGCACAGATTTAGCATCAAGCACCTTTTCCTTCTGGTATAAATCCAGTGCTGCTTTCAGTTAGGACTGTTGTTTCTTCCCTTCTGCGCTGCTATTGCCTGTTTTTTGTCCTTTGCTCAGCTTTTGGCTTGGTTCACTGAGGATTTTTAAGCAGTTTTTAATCTCTGGCAGATTTTATTACCTGTGTGATGTATCAGTTTATCTCCACAACCATCTCAACCTTTCTGCAAGAGCAGGTGAGGCAGTCAGAAGTGCTGGATAAGGCTCTCCAAAGTCACCAGGCAGTCATTTACCCATGACTTCATTCCCCAAATGTAAGCATTTATAGAAAGGAAGTGTGTTAGAGTATAATCACTCAGGGAATGTCAGTGCAAATTGTTTTCATCTATGAGGCACCTCGTGATGCTGTAAAATCAAGGTAACTGTGCATCCTTACCCCTTGGGTATTTCAGAGAGAGAAGGTGTCTGCAAAATCTTTGTTGAGCTGCCCTCTGCTTAGCTCTGTGTTGGTTCCTGCAGGTCAGAGCTCATTGTTTTGAGCCCGTGCATGCAGACTTCATGTTGCTGGAGATGGCAGCAAACATTTAAACTGGCTTTTCAGCCAGCTCCTAGTCCCATTTCCTCCTCTCAGTACTCGAAAGACTAGAATTCAGCTCTCTGGAGGAGCAAGGAAGCAGCCTGTGAGTAGTGTTGATTCTGTCCAGTTTCTGAGTTGAAATGTTTTAGTGATCAGATTGCAAGGTTATAGGATTTGTTCATGACTCTTGCCCACAGTACTGGGATTGCAGCTTTCTGCCTCTTCTCAGGAAGATCTGTATTGGAATCAGGACTTGAAGGCTCTGTGGAAAATGCATATCTCTGTGAGGGTTCAGAGCACCTGCATGGCTTTGACCAGAAACTCTTGGGAAATTTCTCCCCTGGGGATTTTTTCTGAGCTCTGTCTTGTCAAAGCAGCCTAGGCCGTGCAGAGATTGTCAGCTAGCCTGAGTGCAGCCTGCTACAATCCTTGCTGTAGCCCTTTTATTTTTATTCTGGCTGATGTATAAAACAATTTAGTGGCCCTGAGAGAAGAGCCTCACCTTTTCTGTGCTGTGATGGTGTCAAGATCAGCCAGCAGTGAACAGGAGACGGAGAAGGAAAATTGAATGTGCTCTGTAATCGCAGTGGCTGCAGGCACCGCAGGAATGCATACATCCCAACCTGTTCTCCACGGCTGGCTGGAGCAGGCCAGCATGTGGGGAGCTTCTGCTCTGCTCCCCTCCCACTCCTCACACCAGCACTGCTGAGCTCCTTGGGCCCTGTCCACAGAGAAAAGAAAGAAATGTGGGAAATGGATCCTCACTATATTAAAGTCTCCCCTAGGAGCTGCCTTCTGCCGCTGTTGTCTGCTCTTCAGACACACAGCAAAGGTGAGGGTGACAACATTTCTGATTCTTCTCGAGGAAACCAGGGAAAATCTTTCCCTACGTCAGGTCAAGGGTGTATTTTCTGAGGTGCAGAAGTACCACAGCTACAAATGCAGAGGGTTGTTTCTTGAGAGCTACAGTTATCGCCAGCTTTTCCCACAGGTTCTCATATTTCAGAAAGGATGTCACAATAATTCAGAGAGGTATTCCCAAGGTCTAAACTTTCCCTGGCTGATA
Organism: Bombycilla garrulus; assembly: GCA_013400315.1. NCBI lineage: Eukaryota > Metazoa > Chordata > Aves > Passeriformes > Bombycillidae > Bombycilla > Bombycilla garrulus. The sequence continues at coordinate 28,170 of VXBU01012425.1, read as the reverse complement.
GGGGCATAGTCCTTGGAGACTTAAAAACCTGACAGGTAATGTGCAAATGGTTCAGTGCCAGCCAGCCAGCTGCTCTCTTTCTTCAGACCTTGCATTTAGCCCAGTGTCTGGTGTCACACCAAGTCGGTTTTGTGATGAGATGATGGATGGTTCCCCCTTCCCTTGTAGATGACACACTAAATGCAGACAGCTCGTATGCACTGAAGGGTGGCAGCTCCCTGTGCCTCTCCACCTTTATCTTATACTTCTAGTTCCAAACCAGTCCAGCCCTTCCATAAGGAGCGTTTCCAGGTTGCTGTGACTCCCTCTTTCCTGGGCAGTGAAGTATTTTAAAGCCCTACATGGAGCTCCAGCATGGGAAGAAGATTCTTTTGCAATTACTGCAATCAAAGCAGTAGTGCTGAAAGCAGCCTGATTTATGGAGGAGTTTTTAAATGGAGTTGCAGAATATGATACAGTGACTCTGGTGGGGCCGGTCAGTGGATTAAATTATCCGTACGTAAAGTCCATTTTAGCTCTGCAGTTTTGGATCTTGCTGCCCGTTCCATTTGTACTTCTTGGACGAGTTTAAAAGGTGGATGTGAAGCTGGAGTGGTGTTATAACCATGGCACTACAAGAAATGCAGACCACTGTAGTTAGATATTAACTGTGATCTGCACTTCTGTGCATGCTGATCCCTGAAGAGCTGACCATTTATTTTCTAGTGTTTAATTTTTCACTTCTGTTCCCCAGAAGAATGTAGACCGGTTTAACCTTAAGCACCTATCCTCAGCTTTCTTTTTTTTTGCACCAGAGCGTATTTATCCACGTATCCTGAGCTCTAACGAGGAGACACATTTATTTACAGCAGGATATTATAAATAAGAGGACAAACCTTCTCCACCTGCTGCAGCAGGATGAGGTGAGGGATGATCTGTGGTAGCAGGCACCGCCAGCTATGCTGAAAGCCTGGAATCCCCCTCAGAATGGATGAGCAGATGGAGAATGTCTTGACTACTGTGTCAGTCCTTGCATTAAGGGATGTGCACGCTGATCCCAGGGTGCTGGATAGCCTCTGTGAGAAACAGGCTGTGAGCTATCTCCCTGTAACCAAAAGTGGTGTTTTGACAGGTTTTCGTTCCCTTCAAAACCACATTACCAAAAATGAACACTGCCATTCTTCACTGGTGAAATTCCTTTCTTTTGTTTCCTGGAAAGCTGGGACAGTCTCTTACGGTTGGCAACAGGAAGAGAAATGCCTGAGACTCGTGTATTTGCATAGAAAAACAAGGTGCCTTAGGTAGGGAATTGTTCCAAGGGCAGGAACCGGGTTGGTTTTGTACACTCCCATTTGGCAGCAGTGTGCCCAGAGCTGGGGTATGCGTGGCAAGCGGGCTCTGGGGCATCTCATCCCCTGCTGCACAGGACAGATCCTTAAGCATGCAGAGGTTGTGGTTGTTTTGACAACTGTCTACTAAATTTATCTAGAAATAAAAGGAAAAAATTAGTCTTGCCTTGCTATGTGTGCCTCGTGTTTTATTTATAGTTTGTTAGCCAGACCTGCTGACAGGATGTATCTTAACTCCCTGCCTGGGGAATGAAGGGAGGTAGGATCGTACCAGCCGCTGCCTGGAGAAGGCATTCCAGAGGCTCTGTGAAACTTTACGTGAGGCAGAAAGTGTGCAGGCAGATGGCAGCTGCTCTAATTAAGACTTACTGTCTCAGTCTGTTTTCCTGCCGCTGTGGTTCTTAAGGTGTCTCTCTTCTTTTTAACACCAGAGGAATTTTAGTACTGTGTTATCTGTAGAGCAGGGTATGGATCGTATTGCGGTGATGAACGAGCTCAGAGCCACTGAAGTAAATGTCTTGAACCTTCAGTAAATCAGACGATGGGATGACAAGTCTCCCAAGTCAGTGGCAGCCGAAGATGTGTGTAAATGAAGTTGCCATTTATGGTTAGTGCTTGCCCTTCATCAGGATCTGTGAATCTCATTCACAGCCTACACAGCTCTAGAGATTCCAGGCAAAAAGAGACTCCCATAGCACATAAACATGAAAAGCGCAGGTTGCCTCCGGGTGCTCCTGATGCTCGAGTGCAGTTTAGCTCGAGGGTGTTTTGTTGTTGTTTTGTTGGTTGGAGTTTCATCTTTTCGGGTTTTGGGTGGTTTTGGCAGTGCATCAGCATTTGGAGCGGGTGAAAGCTGTGCTGAGTGAGTGCCTGCTGGCGGTGACAGACTGACGTGCCAGAATGTTTCAGTGTTTGAAATCAAGTCTCTCTCCTTCTCTTCCTGTGGGGTCTCTGCCCAGGGTTTGCTCACTGGGATATAAAACCAGGGCTTGTCGTTTCAGAATTCCAAAAGCTGTGGAGGAGCATTCCCGTGGATTCTATGGATGAGGAGAAGATAGAAGAGTATCTGAAACGACAGGGTATTTCTTCCATGCAAGAAACTGGACCAAAGAAAATCGTAAGAGATAAAAATTATACATCTTCCTGGGAAATCCCCCCTTCCTGATCCCACAGTGTTAATTCCAAAACATGTTGGTGAGCCTGTGCACAGCTTTGTGGAGCTTGGGGAAGTGTGACCAGTGTTAAAAACTGGAAAAACCAAATGCTGCAGCCAGCAGCCAGTGATTTTTATGACTTGTTAGAGCAGCATCAGAAGAGGACAAACACCAGGAATCCCTGTGAGCTCCACAATGGAAGCTTCTGCTTGAAGCTGTACCGTAGGTCAAGAGTAGTAGTATTTTGGGAGGAAGGTGGGGGGTTTTAACTTTTCTGCTAAACAGCTTTGAAATCCTGATGGGGTTGTGGATAGAACCATGGAGCATGTACCTGCTTCTGTAGCTGCCCTTCAGAATGCCAGCTTTACTGCTGTGCCTGGGATACCTTGGCTCTGCTCTGTCCCCAGGGTAGTCTCGCTGCCTGGGTTGGAATTGGATGCTGTTGCTTGTCCAGGAGCCAGCACTTCCCTTCCCTTCCTTCCCCTGGTTGTGGCAGAGCTCATCTTTCGCAGCAGCAGTGACCAGCACGGTGTCACACGTCACATCAGATGTCACAGATCTTCTGACTCCTGTTTCTTTCTTCTTGCAGGCTCCCATTCAGAGGAGGAAGAAACCTGCTTCTCAGAAGAAACGCCGGTTTAAGACTCACAATGACCACTTGGTTGGAGTATTAAAAGATTACTCTGATGTGGTTCCTGGCAAGCAGTGAGCGGTTGAATTCTGGAGCAAACGCGCGTTTCTAGACGGGCTTTCTGCTGCTGGGGCTCGGTGTCTGCTCACAGAAGGACTGACTGTATATAATAATGTGATGTGTTTCCCCCACCCCAGCAACTGCCGAGGTGAAACAGGTCAGTTCAGAGCAAGTATGAACTACTAAATTTAGAGGTTAATTTAATTAGCTAATGGGAAACGTGTCTTTGAGTAAGAGGTTCTCACTGGTTTGCCTGTTGGCATCGGGTGATAAATGGTGCTCAGCATGTAATGCAGGAATTCCTGCTCAGTGCTTAACTCTGCTTTTACATTGCTTAATGGGTATTTACCTGGAATTACTTACAGGGGGCTTTCTAGTGGGATTGAATACAGCATTTGTTTTACCTGCTTCAGGAAAACCTTTTCCTAAAATCACTGCAGGCAAGGTTTCTTTCACAGTCAAATACACCCACGGTTTGTATGCTTCTTCCTTGCCACGGGACTGAACTTTACTGAAAGGCGGTGATATCTGAGACTCAAACTTGGAAAAACCCCTCTCCCGAAATCCCAGCAGGCTGTGGGATGTGATGCAGCCAGAGCTTCCTAGTGTTAATTAGGAATTGCCCTCGGCGATGTCAAGTCACTGTTGTGGGTACAAGTGTGTTGCACGTTCTGCTGTGTGCACAGGAGGGAAATAAAACGGCAGTGTAATATGGAAGTGATTTGGTTTTTTTTAAGTAATAAATTTGCAAAGCAGGTTTCCAGTGTCCCTTCCTTAAAGAAGGAGAGAATCGGCAACTTCTGTGCTTGTTGCGCTTTCCTTTTCATGGAGGTAAAGGAATCTTTGCTACATTTTTATCCTCTCAGTCACTTACTGTTCTGTGCTGGTGCTGTTGTCTTTTTAATGATGGCTGGGGAGAGGGGAGGAACCACCTTAAACGCAAGCTCCCTGCAGATGCCTGGTGTTCTGTAAGGCAGCACAGCCTTACATGGAATGTGGCCAAATCATGTCCTCCCGATCACTTATTTTTATGTTCTGAACCAGAGTTGGTCAATGCCGATCCTGTTTTCGTGGCGCTGCAGGAGAGGAGCTGTTTCTCTGCTCTTCCAGGGTTAGGATCAAAGATGAAAGAGGTGCCTGCAGCTCCCCACCGAGGGCAGATCGCTGCTGCCTGAGCACAGGCTGTTGTCTTGCTTGATGCAGCCGGGGTCAAAGCAGAGGCCGTCGGATGTGGACACGTGAGCAGATGAAGAATGAGGCTTTGTTGCTGTCGCCCTCAACAAGTCCTGTCAGCTTGGGGAAATGCGCTTCTGTAAGTGCAGCGTTTATCCTCCTGGTTTTAAAGGCTGCTCTTCTGAGAAACAGACGGTGTGCTTCCAGCGTTGCACGTGTCAGCACTGTTTAAGGAGCTGCCGAATGCCATTANAATATATAAAAGCATGCTGCTCCCGATGGTTTTGAAACTCTTTTTCTTTCCTGTATTTTCCAGGTCAGCACAAACAATTCCTCTTGGAGCTTTTTAGTTTTCCATTGCAGCTCTGCTTTAAGTACCTACAGCATACTTGCAAAGCTGTTCTTCTGTCATCTTTATTCAAGGAAAGAAAGGTTCCCTTCCACCTGCTGCATTTTTGAGCAGTGATTTTTTTGGTGGTGGTGCTTGGACAGCAGCAGTGCTCTGAGTTGCCTTCCCTGCCTTTGGGGAGTCTCACGGAGTAACTTCCCAGTTATCTTGCATAACACTTCCCTTTCTCTGTGAACCAAAGCTGGCTGTAAGGTAGGCTACCTGCTTTGTTTCTCTGCTCAAGTGATTAGGATAATAGATCTGAGTCTAAAGAAAACGCCTCCAGCTACTTTGAAAGATTAAAAATATGCTAGGTCAAAAAACAGGAGAGCAGGAAAGGGAAAAGTGACTGTGAGCTGAGTGTGCTGCGCTGGCCTTGTCAGGCTCCAGTGTTCAAAGGAACAAAAGGGTCCAGGTGGTGTCCAGTTGGAGAGACTGAATTAGATGCTTTGCCTCACTGGCGGATGTCTTCTCCTCTGCAACTGTAGCAGAAAGGGCATAAGTAAGTTTTGCATCTTGTTAGAGTGAAATCTACTATATGAGCAAGAGTCTGTTGAAAACTGCTGAAACCGTTTTAGTTCCATTCCAGTCCACTTCAGTCTCTTCGCAGCATTGTATCCTAATCAGGCTTTTTGCTGAAGTTGAGCTGTTAAAAACTTAAACCTTTCTGAGTCTCCTCCAGGATGTTCTCCTATGTTCTGTGTCTAGCAGAATGACTCTCCTGGTTGCCAAAACCACCGTTCCCTCAGCTTGCTTACTTTGGCAAAACCCTTCTTCCCTCAGACTGGCATTCCAAAGGGCTGCTGAGAGGCATCATACTCTGTCCCAGCAGCCCTGGGCCATTATCCCATTTTTCTCCTCCTTCCCTGGAAGCATCCGCTGCCAGCCAGGAAGATGAGGGCACTTGGGTTGAGAGCACAGAATAGAATATTTCAGATGGAAGTGGTTTGTGGCAGGCACCTTGGTCTCAATGCATTTCAGGAAGGTTCTTTGGCAAACCCTTCTCAGTGCTGTCTACCTGTCCCTGCCTCTTCCACTCTCCTGAGGCTCCTGTCCAGCAAGGACATTGTTCCCTCAGCTCCAGCCTTTGGTGGGTTCATCCTGATGAGGTTTTCCTTTTTTAAGGGGCAAGTCGAGTAGCCCAGGTGTGTCACACATCCAAACAAGCATCACTACTAACTTCTCTCCTGAAAGTTGCTGTAACTGAAAAGGTTTTCCACCTCCTCCTCCTCCATTATGATCTTTCTGGAAGGGGATGGAAAACAGCAGGATTGCATACGGTTGAATGAGAAAACTGACATAAGGTGATGTGTACGAGCGCTGATCTATAATTCATCATGATCATTCCAGGCTTTTAGAGAGCGGAGGAGAGCGAGGCGAGGGAGCCCTGAGACAGGGAGTGGAGGCCCTGCACGTGGCTGCAGCCAGCGAGGGCTGTCACTTCCGATGAGCACGGGCGGGCGGTGCCGGGCCACCGGGGAGAGCCGCACGCCCTTTACCTGCCGATGGGGAGGGGCTGCCTCTGCACAGGACTAGGAGCAACCGTCCTGCTGACATCTCGTTATTTCCAGCTTTGTTGCTCACTTTCCGGTCGTTGCTAATGCACCAGCCCCAAATTCCTTTGTGTGTCACCGCCTCGGGGGCCTCTGGCAGCTCCTGCTTCTGGGGGAAGGATGTTCAGTAGAGCTGGTGCTCAGTGTTGGCTGGTTTAGGCTGGCAGGGCTAACCACTGACAGCCGTCAGGGAGAGGAGAGCTGGGAGAGCAGCTGGCTCTGCTCAGCACTAGGTAGCCCACACCTGGACATGGTGTCCCTCCCCTCCATCCCCAGGGATGCTGGGTGGAGCTCCCAGGCTGGTCAGGGCNTGTCCCTCCCCTCCATCCCCAGGGATGCTGGTTGGAGCCCCCAGGCTGGTCAGGCTGGGGGCAGAGGGCCTGGGAGGAGTCGTGGGGAGCTGGGGCTGCTCAGTGTTTGGAGCGGGAGGCCGGGCGTGTGTCTAATCACAAGGTACAGCGATGTGAAGGGCAGTGAGGGGGGATGATGCGGTCAAATGCTTTTGGCAGCTGTGGCAGATGACATAATAGGGGAACGTGGGAAGTTTGGCTTGGATATTAGGAAGAAAACAGCTGGTGGGGAGATGTCTCCATCCATGGAGGGCTCAAGTATTGCCCAGACAAGACCAGGCAGCCCAGGTCTCTTAGTGGCAACAGTCCTGTTGTGAGAGGACATTGTTCAGAGACTCCTGCAGCCCCTTCTACCCACACACACCTGTGGCTCTGAGCCCTGGTTCCTTTGGTGCCTCCTGGCGTGCCCTCAGAGCAGATTTTGGTTTCTCTGGCTTGCTTTCTGCTACTTTGGCTTGCAGTGGCCTCTGTGTTACTCAGCAGCCCGGGAAAAACAGGCATGACTCTGAAAACCCATCAGTGCTTCTGTGGCTGGGATTCACGTGTCAAACTGCACCGGCCTCGTGGGTTGGACATTGTGCAGAGTACAAGCACAGCAGGGGAAAAGGATGGTTAAGGCAGGAGCTTGTCCTGCCATTAAGTTAATTTTTTGACTATATACCTGCACTTCTGGGCTTGCATCCAAGGCTTGAAGTACTTGTGCAGTTTCTTCCTGCCTCCATCAGTTTGGTTGTGTTCTCTATTCCCTGCTGAGCTGGTTATTAATTATGGAGACTGCAGAGATGAAGTCCAGACTCTGCTAATGGTTGACTTCCCAGTGTTTCAGAGGCAGCATTTCAGGGACCTGCTAATGGTATTTCTCAGCTTCGCTTTTCTAAGCCCCACTGTCATCTTGGTCTGTACCCTGAGTGAGGCAGGTAGCGGTGTTCAGGTGTTGGCCGGAGCCTGGCTCTCGGGGCACATCACATCTGCAGCACCCAGCTCATCCCCCTGCCTTGGAATATCCTCCTTTTCCTGCTGGCAGGGAGAAGAGAGCAGCCTTGCCTGGCAGCTCTCAGGCAGTGCAGTGACCCTTGCAGGGTGACACCTCTCAATTTCCCCTGAGCACTGTGCTGGGCCCCAGCTGTCCTCACAAAGCCGCCCATCTCTTTGCTCTTAGCCGCCACTTTCCTCACAAGCTGTGCCTCAGCCTTTAAAGCTGCCTGGCCAAGCCCTGGTGCTCTCACATCTCTCCTCTCCTGTCCCAGCCTTGTTACTCCTTCTCCCGCTCTCCCAGGAGCCGGGCTGGGCTCGCTCCTCCTCCCTGCCCCATCTGGGCTGCGGGTGCTGCCGGCCTTGGCGCTGGCTCTGTCTGCCCTTTGCTCTCCCTGGCCCGGCTGGCGCATCTCCGTTCTGCAGCAGGATCGAGTGTCCCCTCTGCTGCTGCCTGACCATCTGCCCCAAATCCTCTGAGAGACAGGGCTCTCCTTCTCCCACCTTGCTCCCGTTCCTGTGCGTTCGCTTGTGTCCGTCTGATGTGGGGAATCAGCGCTGTGTTTTTTCTCGTAGGCCCTGCCAAGCTGTTCCCTGCCTTTGCAGCTGCTTCCAGCCTGCTGCCGGTCAGGCAGCCTCTGTGCAGGGATGCACAGGAAGGAGCTGCCTGCATCCCCTCCTCCCTGAGCTTAGCCGTATTCTGGGGGGATGGGGAAAAAAAAAAAAAGACTTGGGAAAACGGAAACAATGGGAGTGCAAAATCTCACTTTGGTTTTTCCAGCTCAGCCTGTTCGTATCCCCCAGGACTTATCCCTGGTATCGGATGGCAGCACTGGCCTGGGAGTCCCTGATCCCGTTTTGCAATTCTCCCGTGTCAGCCAGCAGCTTGGGCCTTCCTGTAAGTGCCCCAGTGGTCACAGGGAAGGAATGTTCCCCCGGCCGCAGGGGGAAAGGTCACCGCGGGCAAAGGGGACGCCGGGCGAGCAGCGTGCCGCTCCCGCCCCTTGCTTATGAGAGCAGTGCTCATCAGCACACAGACAAAAACAGCCTGGCTGATGGGGGAAATCGGGAAAAAAAATGGTTCAAGAGGTTAAATATTTTGGGCAAGGCCCCACTTCCTTTCACAGGGCAGATCTGGGAGCAGATGCAATGCCCAGGCAAAGTCCAGGATGTGTGCACGTTTCATGGCTCTCGTTAGCTGGAGGATGTTTGCTGCCGAGTCCGCTCCCAAAAACATCTGTATGTCCCTTAAAGCGGTGCCTGGGACAGAGGTTTTGGCCAGTTGCTGCTGCTCGGAGCGGCTCTTGGGCTGAGCAGCGTGTTGTGGCTCCCTTCCCTTCCTCCCCCGTGCCTGCCAACAAACCTCTCCACTGGCTGCAGCTCGGAAGGAAAGCTGTGAAAGCTGTGACTCGCGGTGGCCGCGGCGGGATTAACGTCCAACATTAAGGGCTTAACTCATCCCTACCAGCCAGGGGTTTCAAATAACTGCCGTGCCTCTTCCTTCCACCCTGCGGCTTGTAGCTTTTTTAATCCTGTCCTTTACACCCCGTTCTCCAGCCTGCCTTTGCTAAGCTGGAGCTTGCTCCTGGCGCTTTGTTTTTTGAAGCCTGGCCTGTTGGCTGAAGCTCCTGGGGGTGCTGGTCGCATTTGTCAGGGTGGGAGCAGAGCAAAGAAAGGAGGAGGAATTTCTAGGTTGGGTTTACAAACCCGAGTTTTTAAAAATTCCCAGCGTGTTAAAAAAAATACAGAGCTAATCTGGCCCTTCGTCTCTAGGTTACGTTTGCCTCAGCCGAGGCTGAGCTCATGGAAAATTGCATCCCAGCTCCTGTGCTCCCTGCCAAGATTAGTAGGTTTAAAAACTAACCGATAACATCTTTGTAAACTTGGAGTCATTTCTTTAAAGCCTGCTGATCCTTCCAGCCTGGATTTTGGAGCTTTCCTAGAGATCCAAGGGAGCCAAACAGGACGATGGCATCTGCCCTGAAAAATCAACCAGGAGCCTCACGGTGCTTTCAGCTGTTCCCGAGAGAGGAAAGAGGCTGATGTTCGCCAGGGCCCTGAGGGGCGTGTTGGGATCCTCCTCCGTGTTCCCAGCCAGATACACAGCACACAGCCACGCTCTGCGCGTAACTTACAATAATCACCGGTTTTATTTTTAAAAAATTACAATAGAAAAGTACCTTTAAACATATTTCCAAAAGCAGAGTAGACAATGTGGAAGCTTCTCTCCTCTCCACGGGACAAAGTACAGGAAATAGTTTGCTAAAAGAGTTAGTCCGTCGCTTGGGAACGCTGGTATCGTTCCTTTTAGAGCCGCTCTGAGGTTTGTCTTGGATTTGATTTCTTCTCACATCACTTTTATCAGGCCCATTTTTTACAGAAGACCCCAACGGGACAGTTCCTGATCATGAAAAACTCCGTTTTTTCATCCCCCTGTCCCACCCCGAGGGCCAGAATCTCAGCCACAGAATCTCTTGCTTTGGCCCACCCACAGGACAAGAGGAAGGAGAAGGGGAAAGGTGATGATGTTTAATGAACAGCTGGGAAAAACCGGCTGTGGAGAGGCTTGGGCAGCAGCTGAGCTCAGTGTTCCCTGCAGCTGGAATGGAGACCGGGGAAAGGCAATGGAAGGAGAAGTTCTGCACCTCCCTTTGCAAGAAACCGAAACCTGATAGAGCTTTTGGGTCAGTTTGCTCTCTTCTTTTTCCAAATTCCTCCTGGAGCAAGGAGAAGGAGAGCTAGTATGTCAAGCAGTCTCTCTGCTGGTACTCTTATCTCTGTAAAGGACGTTGGCAGCCTCCCTTCTCGTCTTTGCACGTGGAAACACGGGAATGCCACACAGGGAGCAGCAGCTGGACCAGCGTAACATCGGCACTAAAACCCCAGGCCAGGCCAGGCCAGCGCTTCAGCACAACGGGAAGCCCCTCAGGACTCATGTCCAGCCTCGAGGAAGCTGGCAAACCAAGGATGTGTTGGTATGTTTTTTCATACAGCAGTTTACGTTGCCCGTAACAGCTTGGAGCAGTCATGGCAGGAGGAGGAGGAGGATGAGGAGGAGGCAAATTGTCACCTTGCTACATGTGTGGGCTGTCCGCCCATCCCTGATCCGAGCTGTTGTACCCCACGGAAGCTTTGCACAGCAGCTATGAACACAGCCCCAAGGTAAAAAAAAAAAAAACCACGGGAAGAAAGTTCCTGATTGTCCTGCCTGCTCGTCATTTGGTGCAAGTGGGAGGAAAACAGTAATACTGTAGTGTCTGCAGACACGTCGCCAAGGCGGCCAGAGCACAGTTCCTGTGCCAGAGGGAGCACAATTCCTACAAACCCACATGGTGTGTGTCGACATCCTCACACTTGTGAACATCATGCCTTGGACATGCAGCTGGCAGGGCCGGGGGATAGTAAGACTCTTCTTTACACACCTCGAAAGTCAAGCACAAAACCTGTGGTCCGACCTGGTGTAAGATTGTCCTCTTGAGGAGCTTTGGTATAAAAATACTTGCTCTTTTTTTTGTTTTGTTTTGTTTTGTTTTTTCTTCTTTTTTTTTTTTTTTTTCAGTCTGCTTTCCTATGGTTCCATTTGAAAAGCCTTTTCAAACACTACAACAATGCCTGTCAAACCATGCTTTCGGGAGTAACACACTCTTCCTTACAAATATACAGTGTAAAAGAGGAAAATATTATTACTAGGTATGTTTTTCTTTTTTTCTTCTAGGAGAGCAGATGTGTGATAGAGGCTGTGGGAAAGTCTTGGAGGAATCCAAACTTGTGTGAGGTTTTTTTTCAAGCCTGAAACAACAAAGAGAGGTGTTAAGAAAAAAAGAGCAGCTGTGATGGAGGAAAAAGGGCTGTGGGTAATCGCTCTTCCTTCGTGGAAGGAAGGAAGCAAGGTAGGGGAAAGGGAGGCTCCTTTTGGAAATTCGTGTCAGGACCATGCTCTAAGGACAGTTGTTTAGCAGGGAAAGGGCAAGGTGGGAAATAATGCCTGCAGGGAGAGACCACAGCATCCCAGGCATAAAGAACCCCACTGATCCCACTTTGTGTCTCCCACTGGGTGTAGTCCCCGGGCTCGAACTGGGAAGCTGGGAGTTAAGTTTGAGTTGCATTCTGCACTTCAGAGGAATTCAGTCTCTGTTGATCCAAGGCAGGAAGCAAGGACGGAGATGAGATTAGCGGGGGTAATTCAAAGCCGAGAGGCATTCCTTGGCTGTGGAAACTCTCACCCCAGATAACAGTGATAGAGGTGGGAATGGCAGAGCCATAGCAGCCCCGGGGTCATGCCAACCTCAGGGCCTATTCCCTTGGGGACATTGTGTTGGCTTCCTCCTTGTTGCCAAGCCCGCAGGGTCGCATCCTTACCAGCACACTGAGGTCCTGTGGAGAGCACATCAACCCAGTAGCCACCTTGGAAGACTCCATTAATACCCACAAGACTGACTGTAGGCCACCATCACACACCTGAGACCTGTGGGAGGACACAGCGGAGATTGAGGGACACTGGTGGCTCTTGGGCTGGTGGACCTGTTTCAAGGCATTCACTCATCTCCCCAAATATGTCTGTGCTTACATTTTATTAGCATGTTGCATATTTTGGAAGAACCATTGGTTCCCAAAGCCTCGTTACTCTCTATTTTTATCTGCTGGGCCTAAAATAGCCAGTGAATTCTTTATGGATCCAAGTCTGGGCCCGGCCGCAGCCAGGGCTGGGCCTCCTGCCCTCCCGGCTGAGTGACCTCATGGCCACAGCACAGGGCTGCAGGTGCCAGGCAGATGGGCAGAGCAGTCACACGCCAGCACGGGCAGCTTTGGATCCGCCGGCGTTTCTCCACAGGTGGGTGTGGAAGCGGGAGGCTTCCCAGCAGGGATAGTTCCCAGCTAGGATGGTCCAGGCAGGCTGGGACTGCAGCGCTCACTGTCCACCAAGGCTCTCTTCCCTCTTCCATTTGAGTCGCCTTTGTTTATTTATCCACAAAGGCCAAAGTTATTTGCAGAGCATATCTTGCAAGGCTTTTTCCATCCCAAGAGGTCCCAGATGGAGAGGGATCCGTCCCTCCCTCCTGCTGGGCAGCCGGGCGCTCGGTAAGGCTGTGCTTCTTGTTCTGGCAGCCCCACCACCCCGGGGCTGCCTGGAGAGTTTTCCTTAAGGTTTAACGAGGTGATGGTGTCAGGGCTGCCTTTTCCATCACAACACCCCCCTCTGGCATGGTGCCTTTCCATCCATGCCCCAGGACGCGTGGGAAAGCGTTGGGGTGAATCGTGGCACGGACATCCCCTTCTGGGGACAAGGAGGGCAGCTGGGCTTGGCATGTCTGCTGAAAAGTGGCCACCCACCCTGAGCTGCTGGACACCCCGCGAGTCGCAGTGGGGCAAGCTCAGGGTCAAAGTGGAGGTGGTCCCCAGCTGGCACAGAAGGATGGCAGCGGGACAGTGGCACTCACCCGGCATTCAGCAGAACTGACGGGACTTCCAGCCCTGAGAACCAGCCTCGGAGGGAGGGAGCCAGCGCATCTGCAAGCACAAGGACACGAGGTGAGAGGGGCTGGCTGCCCACCCTGCCAACATCAGGCTGTTTCTGGGCTCCCTTTCCCCGGCTTTTCCCAGGCACAGGGTGGAGGGAGGTTGGAACACCAGCAGTACAGCCATCCCAGCTCCAATTCCAGCAGTAACACTGAGGATGAGCACAGCCCCTGGCGTCGCTGCTTCCAGCAGCACCGTGATCCCACTGAGCAGGGGTGAGCTCACCCTTCTTAGCTCCTGCAGAGCCCACTTGATACAGGGTGGATGCCAAAATTTGGCGTGCAGGCACTCGGTGCTCTGCCAGATAAGTCCAAGCCAGCCCCACCACCCGTCCTGCAGTTCCCGGTCCTGCTGCTGTCTGCAGGATCCAGCGAAGCAGCTCCAGTTTGGATGATGGCACCAGTCTCCAACACCCTCCCGACCAAATCCACAGCACTGGCAGCTGCACAGGAGGATGGAAAGGTGCCACCCTCCTCACCACGCTGATATTTCACATCAGATAATGTTTTTTCTGTCTAACATCAGGTCTCGTCTAGCTTGTGTTTTCCCGAGGGACCCTCACAGCTTCCGTACGCCTCCGTTTCCTTGGTTGTGCGCTTCCCTGAGCAGGGCAGGTGCTGCCTGTTAGCAGTTATTTGACAAGGCGAGTACGTAGCTGCAATAATATTTACCAACGCTCTTCCTATGAACAGCAGGGCCCAAAAAGCTGGAGTTCCATCCAAAGGCTGCACGTGGTTTGCACACTGGGCGCTTTTCCTCACCCTCCTGCTCAAACCAGCCCCTGGCTGCTCCACCTCCCAGTGACGGTGGCTCTGGATAACCTGGCTCAATCCCGGCAGGCCAAGGCCAAAAGTTTATCTGGCAAATCTATTTCCTTGTGCTTGTTAACTCCTTTTCATCGCTGAGCTGGAGCCGGCAGCAAGGGGCAAAAGCCGGGATGATGCTCAGCATGGATGCTGAGGAAGCAGCTGCCCTTTCCCCCCTTGTGGCAGGGGTCCTTTCCCAGCAGGGCTGGCACTGCAAAGAAATCCTCTTCCTCTGCCATTTCCAGTTCTTCTCCTCTTTCCCCCGCTCCTCTCCCCGGCGGATGGTTAATTTTTAACAGCCACATGCTGCCATCGGGGGCCACCGGCAGTGGCAGAAAGCGCTTGTGACGAGGCAGCAGCTCGTCAATAAAAGATGGATCCTCCATTTGCGCTTCGCTTCCCTCTCCTCCCCGTGAGAGCTGCTTGGCTTCACACCCCACGAACAGCACGCCGCATCCATCCCAGTGACGCTCCAGGGGCAGCCAGGGGGTCTGGAGCCCTCGCCTCACCCTGGCAGCGGGATGGGGATGGTCCAGACGCTGAGAGCGTCCCTCCTCCCTCACCACCTGCCCCACCACAGGTACCAGCGAAAGTAGGAAGGCAGAGAGAGGTGTCTGGGGAAAGGCAGGACCCCTGCCGGTGCTCAGCTCCGTTTGGGAGCCTCGGTCTCGGGGAGCAGGGAGTGAGTGCCTGTCAGCCGGGCAGTTAGCACCGAGGGGAGGGATCCGGGGTGGGCGGGAGGGTGAGCGGTGGAGGCGGATGGGTCGGAATTACCTGGGCGTGCAGCGAAGCGGGATAGGTGAAAGCAGGAGGAGGTAGAGCAGGTGCTAATTCCGCTGGGTACAGAGGGTACGGCCCCCACACTTCAGGGCTACTGGGGTAAAGTGCAGGCACTGTGAGCTCATCTGCAAGAGAAGAAGAGGGAGAGTTAACGGTGACCACAGGGCTGCGACCCTTGCTGCGTCCTTCCTTCTCCCCTTGAGGCAGGAGCAGAGCTGGCCCCAGAAAAGTGTGAGATGCCACCGCTGAGGGCCAACTCGTAAAGCCTACACAGAATTCACCCGCTGGGATAACACAGGGCGAGCGATGCTACGGGCTCCTTGTCTCCCAGAGGTTTAGCAATCCCAGGGATTCAGCAGAGTGTGCAGCTCACGCCTGTGTGCAACAGCAAGGTGAGGAGCTGGCATCTACACGAGAGAAGCTCTTCCAGAAGCAGAAACAGGCACGAAGCACTTACAGCAGGACATCTCCGAGGTCTCCCTCCTCTGAGACCTCATCCTGCTCCCAGGCACCGTGCCAGGCTGGCTGTCACATGTCCCCGGTCCTCTCCAGCACCGGCAGCCGCCTTTGGGAGCCCCCAGCACGCGCCAGCAGGCAGCAAGCAGGTACCAGTCAGAGCTGGCGTTCCCCTTCCCCGCCCCTCGCTGCACCCCTGCTCCTCCCAGCCCCCTGCGGGTACTCACAGGGCTCCCGGGCGATGAACTGAGGTACGGCGGTGGGGAGAGGGGTGCTGGGATTTGGGGTGCCCACCAGCTTGTTCTTGGCCATCTTGGTGTTGGCCTTGGCAAACTCCAGCCGCAGCGTCTGGGGGATCTCGGGGTCGAAGCGGATGCCCTGCGGGAGGGAAGGAGGCGCGGCGGGTGGGCGAGCGCCGCCGCGTGCCGGCCCCGCGGCAAAAATAACTCCCCGTTATTTATGTTGTTTTTT